>JAPZDX010000024.1:15145233-15156071 GCA_029783625.1 Naso annulatus
GAAAAGATGAACAAGGAAAGCGCAGCAGAAATGAGGGCTGATTTGCAACGTGTCAACAAGGAGGCTATTACTACTGTTAAAGAATGAGATAGCAAGGTTCTCTTACAGCAATATACCTACTAATGTTACGTAGTTTTTACAAAAAAAAACCTCAAGTGGTTGGGGTGCCCTGCTCAGATTTTAGAGTGGGCACCCCATGTACGAAGGCTGTGTCCTTGCTGAAGCACCACAGGTTCGATTCCACTCTGTGGCCTTTTGCTGCATGTCATCATCCCCTCTGTGTCCCCCATTTTCTATCCAATCCTTGAGCTGTCTTATCAATAAAGGCACAAAAAGTCCCCCAAATGTCTTTGAAAACTCAAAAGTTTAATTCATGTTGGTGCAAGAGGATTAATCAGGGGATCGCTGAAGTCATCAGAAATTATTGTCTAGTCCCATGAACAACTGCACCAGGTTTTTTCAGCAAATGCCCGTTCAGTATTTATACGGCCAAATGTATCATTCTGCTTGTGGTGCTGCAGGACACGTCTGTGAAACCAGCAAGATTGGTCCTCTGGACACCACAACATTCTGTACATTTCGTCTCATTCCATTCAGCAGCTGGATATTTATTGCCAACCAACTTACCGACCCACCGACCTACAGATGGACATTGCTATCCGTGCAGCCATGCTGCTCGCATTGCTTAAATGCAGCTAAGGCTTTGATAATCGCAAAGGCTGAAGTAAAGTTGAAAAGTTGTAAACATAAATCAGAGCTGAAACTGTTAATATTTCTCACTTTTAGTTTGAGACAGTATTAAATAATTTAGACAAGGTTTATTGGGTTACACCTGCGTTTTCAACAATGCTGTCTAACCTCCTAATTTCAGAAAGAGGGTGTTTCAAATACAATTTCTCACTTAGTCAGGAGAATTTCCTTTCTTTTTGTTTTCCACTACATACCAGCCATCAACAAGCAGAGCTTTAATTAAAGGTGCTTTAAGTGGTATTTACATTTTTTCCCATACATTTTTTATGAAGTGTTAAACAGCTCTACACTCCGACAGGCATCACTTATATTAAGTGCTCTGTCAGTAACGTGGGTCCTCCGCTCTGCTGTACACAGAAAAGACACTTTGTGGTATTCCGCTCCCACTCTCATCCAATCAGGAGAGAGGATTCTAGAAACGTATTTTCGGTTTACTGCAGAACAGAGAGACTTTGAGATCCACATTACTGACCACACTCTATTATCAGTGATGGCTGTCAGAATGTGGAGCTATTTAACACCTACTTTAACAAAGTGTAAATCAGTACCTTTAACTTACCTGACATTAAATACTCTGTTAAAGAAAATCTGCTCTGCAGAGAGATAATAGACTTTGGCACAAACTTTGAGAATCTAGGTAGCATATCATGACAGAGCGGTACCCGTTTCTCGCCACATATAAATAGAATATCAGTTTTTCTTTCCATCCCTCACTTCCTTTCATTTCTTCTTCTCTCTCCTTCAGTGCGTAAGCTTGCCCCCAACGAGTTCCCCCACAAACTGTATGTACAGAACTATACCTCAGCCATCCCGGGAACCTGCCTCACCCTGCGCAAGTGGCTCTTCACCACAGAGGAGGAGATTCTGCTCAATGAGAACCAGCTTGCTGTCAACTACTTCTTTCACCAGGTGTGTGCACACAGTGTGTCTCTCTTTGTGGTCTGTGTATCTGTTGTTTTTTTGTGTGTGGGGGTTTTTTGAACAGTGTACCCTCTTTGACCTCCTCTTTGCAGGCTGTTGATGATGTGAAGAAAGGTTTCATCAAAGTAGAGCAGAAGTCCTACCAGCTGCAGAAGCTGACAGAGCAGAAGAAGATGTCCATGGTGAGTCTCTCACATGTGTACAGCTACAGTTCCTAAGTAACTTACACAGACAGAACCAGATAGAGTTGCTCATTGTAATTCAGCGTGTCTTATGTCATTCGCTCTCTCCCACCTGTTCACTCTCTCTTTACTGTGTGTGATAAAACAAAGTGGATAACAGTGAGAGTGTAGGTTTAACTTTCAAAGACACAAATCCTTGCAGGGAAAATGTGCATAGATAATGAGTGGGTTCTCTTCTGTCTGAAAACATAAATACATTACCGTCTCTTTGAAGAGCTTAAACCTGCTCAGCAGGTAAACACTTGTGCCCTATTTTCAGGTTAGTTGATCTGCAGAGAATAACTATAGTGTCTGTAGTGTCGTGTCGTAGGTACGGTAAAAAGTCGGAAGGTGCGTGCTGCACCTGAACTTCAGTGAGCTGCAGAGGAACATTTTGATAAATAGTGAAAGCAACACTGTCTTGTCTCCTCTGCCTGTTTTTCTCTCAGTATCTGAGTTTGCTGAGGAGTTGCGAGGGCTACAATGAGATCATATTCCCTCACTGTTCCTGCGACTCGCGACGTAAAGGCCACGTCATCACAGCTATCAGCATTCATCACTTCAAGCTGCACGCCTGCACCGAAGAAGGGACACTAGAGGCAAGGGCAACAGTTTGTTACGTGTCCTCTGTACTGACATATTGTTATATGTATCTGGGATGTGAATATTAGTCGACTAGTTGATTCAGCTTTGCTACTTTGCTTGTCAGCACCAGACATATTATTCAGTTCAACTTATTATAATTAATGTACTTGCAGGATAAAGTGCAATTTTCATGATGTGCGGTGCAAAGTGCCAACACATTTAGCAGTATTTACGATCTGATTTGGTCATAGATAATGTGATTAACAATGTTATTGATTTACTAACGATTTACTACTAACTAATGGTACCATTTTTTTGTAATGTTGTCTTTATGGTACCTTTTATCTGGTAGTTAACACCCTTACCAGGGACTACAGTTGAAAACTAGCAAACCAGCTAAAACTGGCACATTTACAGAAGTGTTGATGTACATTGTCCCTGCACAAATGAACTAAAAAAAAAATAATAATAATAATGATAATAATGTCTTAAAGAGTAAGTTGTGCTGAATTTTTACTGTTTATCATTTATAAATGGTTTGAATTTGAATTTTAAAAGTCAGGGAAATTAGTTTTAAAAAACATCCCTTGAATGAATAATGGAACGAGTGCACTGAAAACTCAGTCTGTTGTTACAGAACCAGGTGATTGCATTTGACTGGGGGGAGATGCAGAGGTGGGACACGGATGAAGAGGGCATGGCCTTTTGTTTTGAATATGCACGAGGAGAGAAGAAACCACGCTGGGTCAAGATATTTACACCCTATGTGAGTATCACGTGCCAGTTACTCCAGTCTCTGCCCTAAGCTAAGCTAACCAGCTGCTGCTGTCACCTTACATTTACAGCACAGGCATGAAAGTGGTACCGAGCTTTTTATCTAACTACTGCCAGAACGGGAATAAGTACATTTCTGAAAATGCTGAAATATTGCTTTAAAGGAAGATATTTAAACTATATGCACATTTATCTTATTTTATTTTATTTTTTTCTAAATCCCTGTTTCTTTGTATTTAATGTGCATGGCTGATGTTCAGTTCAACTACATGCATGAGTGCTTCGAAAGAGTCTTCTGCGAGCTGAAGTGGAGGAAGGAGGTAAAGACCATCTGCTAACAGACTATTGTCTTCAATTACAAAGTGTTTATTTGTGTACTTTTATTAAACCTGCAATGTGTTGTTCCTACAGGTGGAAGAAGAGGCAACAGACAAGGACAATAAGAACTGCAGTAAAGATGGTATGTGTGGCAAGGTAAGGCTTTGCCTGCCTCTGTCCAGTCTATGATCCAGTAATGACCTGGGTGACTTTGGGATTGGATATAACTGGTATTAACATGCATCCTGCATAATCCCGTCACATGTGGACAGCCTAAGTATGCGCATTCACACCTGGCACTACAATGCATACCCAAACACGTCCCGAATGACCCCTTGCGATCAATTCTCACTTCTTTGCTTTTAACGCAGACAAATTAACACATCTTTTCATTGACAAAGAATAAGTACTTTGTTTTTTTTAAACAACAAAAGTCAACGCACTTTTACACAAAAAAAGAAATAACTTGATGCATATATAAAGCATTTGCCAAATTTACAAGACTCAAATGCACAAAGTTTTGTAAAGTCTTTTTTTTAATTTAACACTCACAACATTGCTTGATTTTGTAATGAGTTTGAGTTACCACCGTATTGATTGCTTTATAAAAATGTTTACCATCAATAAAATGTTCAATTTAATTTAAATGGTATAACCAGTTTATTGAGTGTGTTCAAACTGCTGCATCTGGGGCATTCGCGTACACACTGCAGAAAGAATGTGGCAACATGCATCCCAGACCACCTCAGAATGTGGTCTAAGTGTTCAGATAGTAGTTTGGACTGAGGACCCATTGGGTGCATGTACACCTGTACTTAGAGCTGTCCACTTGTGATCGGATCAGTCAGGATGGATGTTAATACCAGGTGTGCACAGCCTCTACCTCTGTTTCTGTCTCTGAGTTTGTGTGTCTGGTCATGATTGCTCTCTCCATTGCAGAATATTTTCCAGCTGCTGAGGCACAGAAGGGATGGAGGCACCTAGGAAGGGAGATCATTACCTCTTAACTCGACACCATCGTCACCGACACAGCTCAGTTCGGTCCTCATCTTGCCTAAGACCCAGGAATACTCAGCTATTAACTACATGATCATCATTTACACCCCATCAGCTACAGCCTGAGAAACTACCCCTGATACATGCAAACCAACTAGCATCTGCAACTGAACTAATCGAACAAACAGAAGCAAAAAAAAAAAAAGCTACAGACACATGAACCAGAACTTTAAATCGAGCACATCGTAATCATGCATTAAGCAGAGCTCTGTCAAAAAGAAATGAGGCCTCTCTAGACATAACGTCGTGGGTTCGTGCAAGTTTTCTTCACACTTGCAGGGACTTGAAATGGAATGTGACTTGTACATGAGGAGGTTTTCCTCCGCTGAAGCAGTCCTACCAAGAGGGAAGTGAAAGTTGTTAGTGCTCACAAAGGGGAACACAGATAACACATGACCAGCGATACTGACAGTTGAGCTCATTGAGACACTTAGCTTCCAAATGTATGGTTCAGAGCAGCAATGTCTTTTATGTCTATGTGGCCAGTCATTAGCGTGCAAGTATGTAGATGCTTTTTAACCATGTGTGCAAGGCGGGCCCCAAAGGCTAGGGGCCGACCACATTGACGCCCTCAGAGTGGAAGCCCCAGCTGAATTGCATCACATGCATAAATTTTCATCTGTTTGCAGCTAAATTTGCATCTATAAGACAACCATTAGCAATGTGATGTGGCAAAAAGGGAGAAGAGAGAGAGAAAGCAGATACTTTGTGGAACATTTTACAGTCACGGGTTTGGCTGCTCAGAGCACGCAGCTGTGAGGATTTTACACATGAGCAGAAATACGTCAGATTTTAGACTAATGTTGCACTTTATTCAACAGTATTAACGACCTCCAAATGTGGGAAATGTAACCTAAAAAGCAGAACGTGGGTAAAATACTGGAACTAACCTGAACTTAGTTTACATTCACTTTTAACTGACTACAGTATGATTGCATACTGCATCATCAAATGGTATATGCAGTGTGCACAGCAATGTATTAAGCTTGTCTGTATTTATAGTATTGAGTGAACACCCCATTCTTATGTTTTGAGGGAATTGTCGAGCAGCATTGACGTGGAGCACTGATCAGGGCGCGTTACTCAAATCAGACAGCAGGGGTCCTTCTCTTCCTGCGTTCTCTCTTGCAGATAGTGATTACTTTGTTTCAGGGAACTCTCGCAGGATTTATGTTAGTCCTGTAATTCAAACGGCAGCGCTATTTATCTCTGTAGCCGCTCCTTTGCTGCAACATTAAACCACTCATGCACTCCAGATTCAGGTTAAGCAGGAAAAGGATTTCTTCGTGAAAAAGGGCAGCTCGCAACCTTTATCAACTTGATGGGTATGAAGATATCTGCACATTCAGAAAAGCTCAGTAAGCAACTGATAAAACATAACTGCAGAGAAATGTAAAGAATAAGAAGCATAATTTAATGTCCCTCTAAAGGAGCCCTGTAATGTCATCACCCATTCCAAGGATGATGTATTATTAATAAAGAAATACCATAATGATGTGATGATGCAATGGTGACTTCATACTAAACAAGACATTAAATAATGTAAATATAGGTTATTATATCATTAAACTTTGGCACTCGTTATGCTAGCGTTAAATATTTTTCATTGCTCATTGCAGACTTGTGGTGTTAATATCTTTTCAACAAATCTAAATAGCTTCGATACTTCATGAGCTCTTGTAGAGGGACGTATTTTCTTACAGTTAGAAAGTTCTTATTAATCTGGAAGACATTACATGTTAAACTGCTCCTTTTTTAAGATGAGCCTTGTTGTTATTACTGAAAGATATGGTTTACTATCATATTGATAAGCCTATAATATGATATGGATCATTTATGCAAAAGAATCAGACTGTTGCCCAAAGCAAAGGCAATTATGTGAAACATATGATGCCAGTGAATGTCATGAAATTGAAATATTCAATTGTCAGCCAGCCCCAGTTCTTCTTTCGCTCATGGAGAGAATATCAATGGTATTATTTGTTTTCTTCAGACAAGGGTCATGGATTGACGTTAGTGGCTCCTACTAAGAGTTCGTTTTATTTGGCGCTGTTCACAAAAGCCATTTTGTGTGGTGAATGAGCTTCAGCAGACCTTGGTGAGTTTGTAAAAGGGGTTTAATTGAATGTGTTGAGCCTTGAATTGAGAGATTGAATGTGCAGTCCTAAAGGCCAAAAGCATTTCCCAGGACTCTTGTCTGTTTACGGGACCTTGTCTGACATATTCGATTGTCTGATCTGCCCACCTCAAAGTGCGCTCTCTCCCCCTCTCTCTCTTTCTCTCTCTCATTCCAACTAAAGCGTCACTACCATTATTTATTTCAGTAAGATACAATGTTAAATTCAGCATCCTTGTTAAGTTTTTCACCTGGTTTGGCTCTTTTAGAGAGCCACGCTAAGAAGAGGATGGAGATAACTGCAGATTCCTTGAAATGTAAAATTTAAGACAAAGTGGTTACGTCGCTTATTGTAAGAAATTGTAACATATTCTTTTAAATAAACTGATTTATTGATGCAAATTAGCTGTTTGTTTATTTTGTGTGTGTGTGTGTTGGAATCTGAGAGTGGAGGATTGCAAAAATCCAGGTTTCACACCAGCCTCTCAGTGAGCAGAGTGAGATTTATCCTATAAAGATGATTTCACGCTCATTCTCCCACTCTCCCTTTGTGTGCCCACATCTGTTTTCTTCTTCCTCTTTCTGTCTGCATCACCCTCCTCCTCTCTGCCTAACTGCAACCTTTTAATGAGATCAGGGAGACAATTACCCAACAGGCAGTGAAATAGCCGTTCCATATCGACCTGCATTCAATGCCTGCCTCGGTAATAAATAGCTATTGACTGAAAATGGAGGGGGATATTCTCTGAACATCTGAATTTTGAAAAGCTTACATCTCTTGGCCAGATACCTGCCCCGAGAGGCGTCTCACACACGGTCCAACTCAGTGTTGATCAATTTTGTAACACTTTGATCACATGAAGGGATGGAAGAAGCCGATATGTTGCTTAAAGGATCATTTAATTAAAGAATTACGTCTCTGAAATGATCAAATTAGATTTTGTTCGTGGCTGAATTGATGTTTTCATATTTCAAAATCAAACAGTACAGTTTGTTTGTGTGATTTTTGCACATTTGCATCAGTATTGGTAGTTTTCCCTCAGGATCCTCCTACTTTGCAAAGATATGTAAGTTAAGAGGATTGTGACTGTCCGTGGAAAGCCAGGCAACCTAAATGGGATGTCCTCCTCTTCACTTTTACAGGGGGCAAAGATGACTGACTATAAACAAGCTGGTAAGCATAAATAAAATAGTGCATTGTCATGGGTTCCTTTTAGCTTTTAGTAGTTTTTGGACATTTTTGATCTATTTTATTTATGTGTAACGATACAGCACACAGTATAAATAATTAATCTCCTCTTTTATTTTCTTTCTTGTTTTTTTCCCTCATGAGGAAACAAAATAAAGAACTGACAGCACTGCACAAGCAGCAGTGTAAGTGAGAAAGATATAAGGAGACATAAAGCGTTAGGGGAGTGCACTGTTGCTGCATTAGGTCTGCAGCAGGGTCCTCACTTTGCCACTTGATGTGAGCATTTTTTTGTTCTTTTTTTCTTTTTTGTGGTTGTTCTGCGTCACGCGTCTGTGGATATGGCTGCATATTTGTGAGACAACTGCAGCCACACATTGCAGCGGCCCCTGGAATCCAAACACGCTCTCTGCATCCCACCGTCCAGCTCTCTGCATCACACTCCTCTGCTTTGTATGACTCGGTTTGCCTCTGTGAACAAACGGCTCTGCACGAGCTGTCGACACGGAGCAGGTGGATGACTAAGTCACCGCAGGAGGGGAAGTATCTGAGATTTATTACCTGTGCTGTATTGCATCCCTCAGCAACCGCGGCAGTCACACAGACAAAAAAAGCGGGCTCGGTAGGCTATTAAAATGCACGTTGCTCCTATTGTGAACTGCTCTGCCTGCACATATTTACAAGGAGAAAGTTTAAAGCCAAATGAATAGCCTCAGGGCTGAAGGTTTGAGTACAGTCCTGCCAAGACACCAATTAGCCAAATTCAATCATCCATAAAGTGTTTGCATTATGTCATCGTCAATCATTTCACACAGGAATTTTTGCCAAAATGCTGATCATAAATTTCGATGAGGACACCATTTGCCAACTGAGAATATATGTCCAGTCACCCCTTAATTCTGGACTAAGTACAGCTGAGCAGCTGCATGCCAGAGAAGAAGAGGAGGGGGGGTTCACTCCTCTCCACCCCACCTCCTCCCTCTCTCATTAATGATCAATCTATTAAAAAGTTTATTGGCTACTATTTGCTTTCTCAGCACATTTTGACCTCCATCCTCTGTTTCTCTCCGCCATGCAGTCACCTTATTTCACCGCTCTTTCTCATCCTGCATCCTCTCAGTCCGCGTGCCTCTGCATTGCCCACCCTTCCATCTCTCTTTCTCTCCTTCCTCCTTTTGCCCTTTTTATTGCTGTGCTTCATTACCTCCATCTTCCCTTCCTCTATCTGTGCCCCCATCTCCACACACACACACAAATATATGCACACACACTCCTGCTGCCCTCTGTGTCTGCGTCCTTTTTAAACTTTGATCAAAGCCAGTGAGGCCAGGGAACAGAACATCTGATGCAGAGAACAAGAGATGAGACAATTTATTTCATAATATTTACAGCTCTGACCGTCACAATCTACTGGCACTGCAAGGTGGACACTTTTGTGAAATGCATGGCATGATTTACATTCAAAACCAGGATTGTGGAGAATACAATTGTATGCATACACAAGAGTGTATGCATGGGTGAGTGGAGGTATGCTGTTGAACTTGTGTGTCTATAAGATATATATAAAAAAAAAAAAAATTGTGAAAAGCTGACATGACCTATGATTTCTCTCTTTAATCTTTCACACTGCAGTCTCAACCTTATCTATGCCTGCACGGAAAGATAATAATGTTCCACATCCTCAATAAAATGAGAACTTTGAAATATTGGCTACAACAGAGAAAGTATATTTCATATTCGGAAAGAGATCCCTCTCTGCAAGGAAATAATAATACCTACCAGTTCAGTTTAATACAAAGTGAATGAGAAGGTTCAAAAAAAGTCCCTTTGGCAGTATGCAGCATTTTTGTCTAGGGATTTTAGTACATTTTCTGCTTAGTAATCACCACAGTATATTTTGATCAATAAAGTTGCTGCAGAAGTGAATCACTAGTGTCATCATTTCATTTCATGCCTAATGTTGCAGCTGCAATGTTATGATTAAAAATTCTTCTTTTTGTGTTTTCCATCGCAGGAATGGAGAATTCATGTGAACAAATACTGATCACAAAGAATATTGACTTCTTACTTAAACAAAAAACTAGAGATAGCCTTCAGTGAAATCCCTCAGTGGTAATGACGTGTGTTCTGGTGAATTCTTTATTTTCGGAGAAGCAGAAGAACACAAAGACTTTTTAACACTTTCCGCTGAAAAACAATAGAGTATCAGTCAGTATTTATTTTTAAAAATGTAAATACTGAAATAAATCCGGCATGAGTGTAATCATTTTACATGCAGCACATCAGAGTCCAGCTTTTCTACTAAGCAATTTAAGACAGCAGGAGAAATACTTAAAGGAGAACTTTGGTTTCAACCTGGGCCCTATTTCCCTGTTCGTGTGTGTGTATGACTAATTGGGACAACTATTTTGGAATTTGGTCCAGCCGATGCAGCCAAAAAACAAGCTAGAACGGAAATCTTGGGGGCAAATGCACACCATCGAAAATCGTCTACTAAAACTTCTTGTTTTCACCACTGACCAGCTCAGATAAATACAGGTCACTCAGTGTCACAACTGAATATTCACCTGACGTCAAGAATGTGAATGAGACCTTTGATTCTGATGGCTGCCTGTATTTATTTGAGCCTGAGTGTACTGACAAGGAGCTCAAAGAATATGACCAGGCTCCCTCAACACTGAAAAATACCAAAAAATACTAAAGTTCTCCTTTAATAACAAATTTAACAAATCGCGCATCTTTACTTCTATTCCAAGCAGCTCTTTAATTCTTGAAAAAAAAACTCACTGATGATTTTGATGATTAGTCCACAACTTTCATCCATATTCCAATGAGATATTTGATGCTCTGATGAAGGTTGCAGTTGTCAGTCCTTGTTTTGTTCTTTTTTTTTAATGTAAATTAATCA
>JAPZDX010000024.1:15182677-15197505 GCA_029783625.1 Naso annulatus
TTAGAGTGTTATTTCAGAGTTGTCAGTCATGTGCTGTAAAACCATGATGCTGGATGATACTGATACTCACTGCTATGTGAGCAGTGTCTTAACGTGATGCAATAACACTTTGGACATTTGAATGAGCCATTTAGAGCTGCTGCACGGTGTGATGTGTCACTGGGAACAAATAGTAATATTCAGTATCTGATTCTGAATCAGTTCTGAGCAGCATTAGATCGGGTCTTGTCTCCAGTTCAGCAGTTATTGTATCTCTCAAGGGACAAGATGATGGCAGCAATATTGCCCGCCTATCAGAGTAGCGCCTAATAAATAATTTTATTGTTAACACCCTCCAAACAGTCTGCCTCGTTAAAAGAGGATGTGAAACAGTGGAATTCCAACAACTTCAGATAAACAAGAAAGCCACAGACATATTTTCAAGAAAACACTGGACCCGACAGTTTGTGTGATAATGGTCATACAGTTCCAGGTAGAGCTAAGAAGTCAATTGATGAGGTACGTAAACATAAATGTGTGTTTGTGCTGACCAAAAGGCCTGTATGCAGTAGTGAGGTGTTGTTTAAATCAGTATCCTAACCGATCAGTTGGATTCACACAATCTCTCCACTCAAGTATTTGGATGGTGGGAGAGCAGGTCTAATGACAGAGGTAGAGGAGGAAAGCACGGTGGAGGTAAGGATGGACGAGTGGAGTGGGGCTGCATGGAGTGAAATATTAGTCCAGACCGAAGGGCTTAAATGAGCCAATCGATGCACTCCAATGGAAATAAATGAGAGAGGGGAAGGAGGGAATACATGAAGGCTGAGTGGGTAGACAAATGGCTTAGAAGCTAAGCTAAAATAACACAAGATCATAAGAACCTGTGGAGTCCGCTGCAAATTTATAATGGCTATCAAAGGTGTGACAGGAAAGATCGAGCCTCAAGTCTTCCAAGCATGTGAAAGGAAAAGTGGGACCCTGGAAAAGTGCCTTGGTACAGTGATGGTGATATTTTCAGTTTGGTATTAATATTTTAAAACATGGTACAGGCTACAGTATAAAAATGATATAGCTGTACTTCCATTTCACTGGGCCTGGTACTGTACAGTGTAGCCTGTGATGGCAGAGACCATGTACCACTAAAACTGACAATGCTGCTGCTGTGGTACAAAATCATACACCACGGTAACTGTAGTTTGAGTTTGTGTCCAAATGGAGAACAATATTGCAGTAGTGTTGGTTGTTGAATTAATGGTAACAGTATTACATGCTGAAACAATATCGTGTCATTAAAAACATTTAATGTTGTTTGTACTTACATACTACAAGTGTATAATTGAATACAATAATAATGACATTAATTCTGAATTGTACAATGTATTTATTTGTTGCATTAACAACTAATCAATAACCAAATATATCTATATCTATAGCTATATCTATATCTGTCTGTATCTGTAAATCTAGATCTATATATATATATCTATATATGCATATCTATCTATCTATCTATCTATCATCTATCTATATCTATATCTGTGTATCTATTTATCTATGTATCTTTCTAGATAGATAGATAGATAGATAGATAGATATAAATATGCATAAATTTTGTGCCTATACTAAGTATAGGATAGCTAAAGGATTGAACAAAGGGGAATTGAATGGGGGAGATAAAGAGAGAATGACAACAACAGGGTTGAACTGAATTCAGGGCAGGACACAGCCTCTGTATGTGGGGCTCCCACTCTAACTGAGCTAGCAGGCACCCCAGAACTGTGAGTCCTTTAAACAGATACCACAAAAGAGTGATACAAGACAGTGTTGAACACTGCAAAGCTGATGTCAAGGTCTAACTCTAATTCTTTGGTCCAGACTTAAAAATGTCGGCAACGTTTTCGTACAGACATGCATGACTCCTACAGACCCCCCATCAACAACGACAACAACAACAACACCCACTGGCTGCTTTCGCTCTTTTTGGATAATCAGCCTGATAGCTTGGCACAAACTTTGGTGGTCTACAGATACCCATGGTGCACACTGAAGTCCATCGCATTTTCCTCAGGTGCCATTATAAGGTTAATATTTGTGTTTTGGGGGAAATATCTCAGCAACTATTTGCTGGAAATTTTTGCATATTCTTGGTCCCCAAAAAATATTAAAGTAGAATCTGCACACCAGAATTTGCTCCTTATAGCATTTTTAATGGATTATCACCACAAGATAATCAAGCACCAGCCCTTGCTCGAAACGTCACATGTGGTGATAATCCATTAAAATATGCTACAAGGAGCAACTTCTGGTTTGTGGATTCTAGTTTAATATTTTTTTGGATGTGCTCTTTGGTCCAGCACCCAGCTTTCATCATGTTTGGATGTGCGTGCTTTTGCGGAACTTTTTTTTCCGTATTCTTGGTCTCCTCAAACTATTTTTCAATGCCTTTGGTTATTCTCTGATCATCACCCATGCAAGAGCTGATTTGTTTTGCGCATCATACTTAGACTGCATTAAAACTACGTTAACCTCTCATATATTTGCAATGCGGTTTATGTTATGATACCTACAACAAGTAACTTGGAGGTTGGCTATTTGTATTTCACTTTAGTTGCACTGACATTTAATAATTAAGTTGTTTGTATTACTTTATTTATTATCACTATTATGATTATTTTGAGTATTATGATGATGATGATGCCGATGAGTATGATGAGGATGATGACATTGTTGTCGTCATGATCATTATTATGTGTACTATTATTATACTATTATTATGTTCAATGTTATTTTTTCATGTTTTCTTTTGACTTGTGCGTATGTCCTTTTAGTACTGTTTAATAGTGATTTTCTCTTCATTTTGTCTCTTTTTCTTTTACATGTTTGAAATAAACTACTACTACTACTTCTCTATTTGAACTTACCTCTACATGTGGTATAGTAGCAAAAAGCTAGTGTTTCCATAATGTTCCAATACACAAATAATATAGAGTACAGAATTACTGAGACAGAGACAGCTGACTGCAGACATAAACACAGTCCTGAATAAACTGTACTATCATGCTGACACTTTGAAACTGTAGTTAGCTTCTGAACTCCTTCACACTTTGAAACGTTAGTATCAGGACAGCTGCACACACGTGCACACATACTTAGCTAATTGCCTCTCACTGGCATACAATATAACATTCCTTTTGTCCAAAGGCTGGAGACCTTGACTCCCCGCTACCTATGCATTAAAGGAGGACTAAATTTGACACAGGCTGAACTATCACAGCCTTTTCAGTCAGCAGAAGAATGGGTGCTGTTGGCTGACAGAGAGAAGAACCAAAGCGTCTCGCAGTCGACTTTGATGGTGGTAGGAGAGGTAGAGGTCTCTAAATTGCTTTGCACCGCTCAGATTCGTTGAGGGATTTAAATTGATCTGGCCTTGCGCTCATTGATGACTGTTTGTGCCATCTGGAGAAACAATTGACCAATTAGAGCTTTGAAATGGGGACTGCAAATGGATAGAACTTCTGTCTTTTTAGCTAGCTGCCTTCCAAGCCAAGACCTCTGGGTTTATTGCCGCTATCATGATCTGCGACATCTAGGGTTTGAATCTAGATGGGGAGTTTTTTGCACGCTGTACCCTCAGTGGTGTAACTTCTTTTAACAAAGCATGCAAAGATAACTTAAAATACTTAAAAGAAAAAAGCTAACCACACACTTAAAAAAAAATTACTGCAGAAAAAATGGCAACAATGTGGAAGATTGCCACAGGTGTGCATATTAATGTAAGTCCATGATTTCTCAAACAGCTTCTGTGTCCACTGAAAATGACACCTGCAACAGATTTTCGATGCCAAAACTACATATAGAATTATCAAAATATTGGAATAAAGTTAATTAAAAGAAACAGCTAGCAGCTAACTAGCATTTTCACTCTCTGTGTATTTCTGTGTAACGTTCTGTTCACTTCACCAAAACTTGGGGAAGTAGCAGGATTGCATGCCAAGACACTCTTGCACACATTTGGAAATCAGGCTCGATTTTGGGCACGGCATAGTCCAATAAGATGTGAGCAAGGTGGAGAAAGTAGTGTCCAAAAGGGATGTTGAATGCAAAGGAGCACTGGCCACAGGCATCATTTGGAGAGTGGGTGAAAACTGGGAATAAGTTGCCATCATATTCCCAGATGTCTGTCTGCTGATAGGTAGACCTTGCTTGAACAGGAGCCAGACTAATCACCATGCCTGGTCGGAACAGTGACTCCACATCTTTTAAATTAACTGAGGCCACTTGGCATGAGGATACAATAGCTGATCTATCTGGACGCCAGTGGGCTTCGGGGACAAAAGTGGCTGTCCTGGATCCAACCCATAGACTGTGAGACAAGAGGACTGAGACATCACCCATTGGTGTGTGGAGTAGCTCACCAATTTGAAGCCTTTTTGTTTGGCATCATAGCTGGGTTTGGGTTTCTGGAACCAAAAGTGACCACATTTGAATGGGAAGTTGAAACTGGGGGAGGACATGGATTGCTACCAATGACTGTATGAAGCCCAGCAGACAGCTAGCAGCTGCTTTCACTCAAAGTGTGCCCATTCTCAGTTATGCATAACTTTATTCATATATTTTAAACAACTGAATTATGTAAAAATTAATTCCCTTTACAAGAGTGAACAGGTAAATTAGTTTTAGAGACTGAAACTGTGTTTTGTACCAGGCTATACATGTCTATTTCTGCCATAAAGTTGGCCATTTAATGTGAAGCTCTATGAGATTTCACTCCCTTTGAAATCAGCTTCAAGTTTAGTATTTCCATGTTGGCCTCATTTTCAGCCCTGGAGGTTGCTACTTGTTCCATCCATGGTTCAACCCCACCCCTAAAAAAACTTTTAAAAAGGACCTGGATGTTAAAGTGACAGGAAAAGTGTGTTTTAGTGGAAATCCGGCAGTGTCACTAGTCTGCTGACTAGTGACTTTAGTCAGGAGACAGCTGACACAAACACACATCCAATACATCAACACCACCAGAGCATACGCTATCTCGCTGACAGTGTGGAACTGTAGTTAGCCTCTGAACTCTTCAAACACTTCCAAGTATTAGCAGCATGACAGCTGCACACACTTGTAAGCAGCACACTTAACAAACTGTATCTTCCATCAGGGGTGACAATCCTGCACTTCCTCATAACATCATAGTTAAAAAGAACAGGACCTGAGATAGAGCGGTAAGTATTTTGTTTGGTGTTTGACCGAAATTGAGTCTTATAAAAATATGTCAATATGCTGTGTGTGCATGTGTGTGCGTGTGTGTGTGTGTGTGTGTGTGTGTGTGACTTTCATTAAAAGGGCACAGTTGTTTGGAGGCGAGATGTTCCGCACTGCTTGCTCACCACTTAAATGGGAGAG
This sequence comes from Naso annulatus, assembly GCA_029783625.1. Classification (NCBI taxonomy): domain Eukaryota; kingdom Metazoa; phylum Chordata; class Actinopteri; order Acanthuriformes; family Acanthuridae; genus Naso; species Naso annulatus. Next base: position 15,188,054 of record JAPZDX010000024.1, read on the forward strand.
CGGACACATTACCCACAGCCTTCCTCAAGCTCCACCATTCAGTCCACCCCCTCCTCCTCTGTATCTCTTACCCCCCGTGGTCTCCTGTTCTCTGTATTTGATTAGTCTCTCTCAGGTATTCAGATCAGAGTGCTGTTTGCTGTGCAGTGCGCAGAGATCCATCTGCATACAGCTTTTTGGTTGTAGGCTGTGGGTTAGCCCGCACAGCTTCCAGGCTCCTAATGCAATCTGAGCCATTAAGATACAGTGGAGCCGGTGTAGGGCAACGATTAGAGCACATCTGATAGAGTGGGGTCAGCTCGGTGATTGCTCAAGAAGAGCCATGTGGCTATGCAGTGCACTTAGTCATCACTTTTCTGACATTTATAATAAATCTGGTCAACAGCAGGTATCTGATTCGGATATTAAGGAAAAACAGCGTCTCCATTTCCTGTTCCTAATTGACCGACCTTGTAGTCCAGTCAATGTGCGGTTCAATTATCAAAAAAAAAAAGTACTTAGACCTTATAACTTTAAGATACTGCACTCTTTAATGCCACTTTATGCTTCACTCCACTATGTTTTAGAGAATATTGATCAGTCAGATCAGTAGAGCATCAGTAAATACTGACTGAATCATAACATGTAATTCTTTGTAATGAGACGTTAGTGCATGAATTATTTTAATAAAACATTTGAGTTAAGATTGTCTGCTCAGTAATATGAAGCTACAGCTGCAGATAAAATACGCATGTAATAGTGAAAGACTGTTTTCTTGTTGGCCTATGCTATGTGGATTTTGTTTGCAACAGACAAAGTCTTTCTAGCTAATTCCCACTCCAGTGTTTGGCTATAAGCTTAACAAATTAGCTGCTGGCTGTGGCCTAATGTTTGCCGTATAAAAGGGGTATCAATGTGTGTCAAGGAAGCGAATGTTAGAACTGGCAAGTTATTGGATTCTTCTTATTTTCATGTTTTTAAGAGGGGAATAAACAGCTAAGAGGAGGCAGAGAAAAAAAAACATGTTTCAGAGTAGCTATGATTCAGTGTTAGGGAAAAAATATGCTTGAAAGAAATGCTAGATGGTAAATGCTATGATTTTTTTTGTTTGTTTTTTTTATTATTAATGTGTTTTTGAGTGTGTGTTTGTGTGTGTGTGCGTGATGCGAGGGTCTTTTGTCTGTTTGGTCAGATTCTAATCAATCCCTCCCCTCCTTTCACTTATGAGCCTTTTTGTGCACATTCTCACATTTCCTCTACATCTCCCTTGTATTCCCCTCACACACACATTACTGTGAGTACACATCACTCTCCTCCTTTATTTCCTCACCCAGCCGCCCACCTGTTGTGTCACCCTGAAGTTTTATGTGATTTATACAATATCTTTTCCTGTACTCAAGCTTTTATGTGGCTTTAAAACTGGGAGGGTACGATACAGAGAGACAGACCTGGTGGAGTGTGAACTCATCTGTATACTACAGCGTTGGCATAGCAACTGCCTTCCCACTTTATTATTCCTCGTTGTGTTCTATTATTCACTTTCTCGTTCACATTTCTCACACCATACATCTGACGTATGCTGCAGGGCAGGACTGTGAACTAACCTTTTCATTCACGCGGCCCATCATTTCTCCTCTCTGTCACCTCCCTCTGCTTACATTGCTCCAAACTCTCCATCTTTCTCCGCTGCCCTCTAACCTCTGTCGACAATATTAAGACATTTGAAAGATATACAGTGTGGTTAGCAACCATTTCTATTTTCTGTCAGTGCTAATGTCCCCCTGGGCCTCCTGCAGCCCCTTATCCATTTTCTGTGCTTCATTGTGTTTGTCAAATTTCCTTCTCTCTCACTTGTTTATTAGCAGAGCAGCTGTGAAGGAACTGCTGCCAGAACATTAAGGGCTGGCCCAGATGATTACTGTTTTACATAATTTAGTTGAGTCTTTTTATTTGAGAAGATAATAAACAACACAAATGGGAAGAATTTTTAAAAAATTTAAAAAAAGAAAAAAGATACATCAGCTAACCCTCCACAAGCATGCTCACATTTTAATTGTGATGCAACTAATGATTATTTTCATCACTGATTAATCTCCTTATCATATCCTTGATTGATTAATTAAATTATTGATATGTACTGTCAAGAAATTGTGATGTGTTTCCTCAAAAAGCCAAAGGTGATGTGCTAAAATGTCTTGTTTTGTCTAACAGTTCAGAAAACTTGAAGGTCTATTTTACAGTTATATAAAACTAGGAAAAAAGCACATGCTCACAGTTTAGCTATGATGGAACCACAGAGTATTTAAGATTGAAAAATTAAATGAACAATAATTTCTTTCTTTATTTATTAATTTGGAAAAATTACTGATTAATATTCTGTCAATTAACTAACCGCTTCATCAACCATCAGTTTCATTTTATCCTAACAATATAATCAAAATACATGCCAAACCTTATCTTCCCTTACCTTAAAAAAGAACACTGTAACCCCAGAGAAGAGACCGACCAGAATTACAACATAATGAATGAGAAAAGCTTCATCTTTGCTTTATTTTCCCCACTGCTGAGCTCAACCAGAATTTTTATGTGGCTTTTATTACAATCATTGGAGGAATTTTTTTAAATGATTATTAATTTTACATGTGCCAGTAGCTACATGTGCAGCTTCGGCTATGGGCTGTTATTGCTTTAAACCTATCAATCCCACTGCACCCTCGGGATGTAAACGGCCTCGCCAAAAACCCTAAAAACATCCCCTATTAACAGTCTAGAACCAAACCTAACAAATAAACTCCCAATTATATTTTTTGTCCTACTTCTTTCAGTCTGTCTTATTATGTATGTCCTGTTGTCCCGAGTAAACAGCTTTGCTCTGTGATGTGCTGACCTGACCTTTGACCTTTCCCCAGGCCTTTCCGTGAGGAATTTACCGCTTGTTGAACCAGCCACTCGCCATCACTGAACCGTCATGAATCAGCCCAGGGCAGAAACAACAACACATTAGACCACTGTGTTTATTTAAACGCCCTCATGAGAAAGAAACGGATGAAATAATCATCTGTCAAATTCGCAGAGACACGAAGCAAGAGCATTTAGAGAATGAAATACAACCAAACGCAGAGAAACAAGCAGGCCACAAATAAACATGACATTGACAGCAGATTAAAGCATATGGAGGACATCTTCTCTGTCACAGTCTGAGGCGTAGACATATGGCTGGTGAATAAATTCTTCAAAATCATCCTCGAACACGATATGAATTGCTTTATTGATGTCAGGTTACATAATATGCTGACCTGTTATAAGGAAACGGTCTAATCCGCTCATTCCATGTCTGCGCTCATCCGATTAGGGTGCACATAACGCACACAGAGACCCGTAATATTAAACCGATTAGGCCAGGTAGAATAGACTAATTATGTAGGATTATACCGTATAGACTCTGTAGAGCTGGATTTATAAATTGCTTAGTCAGCCAAGATTGAAATTTAGGTTTCTCTTAAGAGAAGTGGCGGTTACATCCATCTCCTGTTGCCTAAATTATGCATCGGATTTTATGGTTAACTGTTTTCCCTAAGGCATTAATAATGCAAATATTATTCAGTCTGATACAACTTTATGTATCCCTGCATGAGCATTGTATGCGACACTACACGGAACATCAGAAAAGAAAATAAAGGAAGACATGTTTGACAGTTAAAGGGTGAATGCATAGCCTACGTTACAGTCTGAATCATCACTTGTCCGAAGGAATTTTCTTTATTACTTAATTCAGTCAAAAGACAGAAATGTGTGCATTTCTTTTTCTATTTTTTTTTTTAATGTGCTCACTGATGGCGCGCACAGACACGCAACGCGCCGCGCTACTTCCTTCTCTTCCACACCCTCCTCCAAGCCATGTGTTGCAGGTTTTTTTGGTACATCATGACAAGAGATATTTTTGTCTAGGCTACATATTTATTCATATTTGTTTTCTACATGTGAGAATTATATTCCTTCTGCCTGTGTTTAACACATTGAGTTACAGCGTCTTTTACAGATTAACAGGTGCCAATTGGGACCAGAGAGGCTACAAAGGCAGGTCTTTATTTTTTTTTTTAGACAAATCCTGTTCCCTGCGGCTACAGCAAGAATAATGACAACCCAAATAACCTGGGCATAAAAAAATTAGACATTTGTTTGGCGGCTACATCTTACAAATCCTGCCACCTGTTTTCAGCGCTTATTTCGCCTTCCTGACTCTGTCCAATGGGAATGAACGGCAGGAGTGGAGGCGGAGAAAGAGGGAGAGAAGTTGGAGGAGAGAGTGAGAGATAGATCCGAGGAGACAGTGAGCTGTAGATTGAGTGGAGGTCGGCGGAGTCAAATATTAAATCTCAGGCTTCACTGCTCATCTGAGGAGTGTTACACTTGACGTGCAGCTTTGCGTTTTCTTCCCGCATCTGATTCGCCGGTTTATGTTCCTGCACATTTTTTGACGTACAGCCACAGGTTGAGTCGATTTAATCCAGTCACCATGGATTATTCCTCTTCATCTCTAGCCGACTGTCACTGAAGGGATCGAAATGGACACCGTCGAGAGACCGCTGGTGATTGGGAAAGAAACAAACTGAACATATCGAGTGCGCGGAGACGGAGGCAACATCTGTGAGGAAGCGACGCGCAATTTTGAGAGGCAGGCGAGGACCTGTGGAGGGACCTATATGATTGGAGGCGACGCAAAGAGATGATGGGATGGCCGTGACAACATGAAAAAGAAAAAGTGTGGTGGTCTATTTTCATCCAGCCAGTGATTCAACACAACTAACCTGGGGGACAGGGACTGGGAGAGAAGAGGTAGGAGGTAGGTAGAGAATCAGACAGGGAGGAGGGGGCAGTGAAGGTGTCTGGTTATATCATACTGAAAGTAGGTTATTGTTTTGGATCAATCAAATGCAACCAAATGCAGACAAGTTATGCTTAACTGAGGTATACACTCAGTCACATTATCACTTCTCCTGCTATCAAAACTGACTGATGTGGCATTATTATCTCTTGTCTCTGAGCATGATCTCATTTCCATGGAGGATCTGCACCATCCTCCCGGCTAACAATAATGTAATACAAATGACATTTTGTGGCATAGATTGCTGGAAGCATTGTGAGATGTGGGAGAAGGAGATGACACTGGAAAACAGAGAGAGAGAGACTGCTAAGAGGGGCTGACTGGGCAGCTGACTCAAATGCGACTCATGCAAGAACATATTCCCCAATTATGGCTACTTTTCTTCACTCTGCTGCTCCTCTTCGTCACACATCTTCAGCTTTTGGAGTTCAGTCTTTTCCCTTATTTCTTTAACTAACCGTTATCTGTCGTAAAGCTCCTCCCGTCAGCACTCCCTCTGTCTTGTCTTTATGACTACCTTCATGATGAATATTCTCTGTCTTTGATATCCAGTTTCTTTCTTAACAGTTCTTCTCTTGTTCTGTGTTCGTCCGTAGACAGGTGCGTGGCCACAGCCGTGACCATGGAGCCTCCCCCCGCTCTGAGCTTGGCTCTGCTAGGTGGGAGCGAGGATGAGGACCAGCGCTTCCTCCTTCCTCTGGGCAGTATATCCCATCCCTCTGCCGCTGGCAACCAGCCAGGATCAAACCACTCCAACCACATGGGAGGAGCAAGCCTCGACCGTCTAAATGGCAGCACCCCGTCTCCGTCCCCTGCCACGCCTAACTTGCCTCCAGCATCGCTCCCCAAGTTGCCCCTGTCATCCTCTGGAGCCCAGCCTCTGCCTCCAGCCATCCCCAACGCCCTGCATCCCACCAGCACCCCGCTCTCCTCCTGCCTGGGCTCGCAGCACAGCCTGAGCGGGGACAACTCCCCGGTCTACAACGCCCTCTTTTACTCCTCACACTCGCCCTCCATGGATCGGGAGAGGGAGAGAGAGCGTGACAGGGACAGGGACAGGGAGAGAGAGAGAGAGAGGGGCTGCAAACACAGACAGGCCAGCCCACTGGTCCACCGCAGGGACAGTAACCCCTTCACAGAGATCGCCATGAGCTCCTGTAAATACACGGGTGGAGTTATGAAGCCCCTGAGCCGCCTCAGCGCCTCCCGCAGAAACCTCATCGAATCCGACAGCAGCAGCGAAACCAAAGAGGGTGGCGTTTCAGCTGTTGCTGGGGCAACGGCCGCTGGGGGGCATGACCGACAACGGGAAGCCCCTCCTACCTCTTTGGTAGCCCAGTCTTCTACCAATCAACCCCCAATTCAGAGCCCACCAGAGATCGTGATTTCATCCAAAGAAGACTCGCCATACCCCAGAGGGGGCTATGACATCACTGACACAACATCCAACCAGATGTCCATCTACCACCAGAACCACGCGCTGGTTGAAAGTAGGAGGGCACAGTCGGGGAGGGGCAGCAGGCAGGGGGGGGTCGGGACTGTTGGCACAGGGGCGAGGGGCAGCACCTCCAAAGCCCCCAAACGGAAGAACCAAAACATTGGCTATAAACTGGGGCATCGCAGGGCGCTGTTTGAGAAGAGAAAGAGGCTGAGTGACTATGCTCTCATCTTCGGAATGTTTGGCATCGTCGTCATGGTCATTGAGACGGAGCTGTCGTGGGGTGTGTACACCAAGGTGAGGGGCCAGTCCAATGAAACTTAAAAGGGCACTCAACCGAGTTTACACATAAAAATCAGTTCAGTGGTCATAGTTAGCGTGACTACAGTGCATGACTACAATGTGGCTCTGGAGGAGGTGGTGAGAAAACAATCCCTGATGATATCATAGCGATGCCATCAGTCTGATGTCTGGGCAGGAATGGTCTGATGATAAACACGATCAAGTTGCAGTATGGGAAGTGTAGTATCCTGTGTTTTTGGAGTTTCACTCTTACAAGAGACTAAAAGTTGGGTATCAGAGCCTTTTCTGCTATGATTTTGGCAGAATCTTTAATGTCCCCCAACTTTATGGAGGTTCAATAATACGTAGTAAATTGCCTTAGTACATTACAGGTGTCCAAGACAACAACAGCTGTCCAACCAGGCTGTTATGATGGTTCTGGTATTGCAAACTAGTGCTTATCTGGAATCTCTCTTTCAGTTAACTTTGGTACTTTGGTTTTTAAGCAATTCTGGGGTATTCTTGACTTTATTTTAATAGTATTCAGCAAAAGTGACAGGAAATGGGGAAGGAGAAAGTAAGAGAATGACACGTAACAAAGGTCATCGGTCAGAATCAAACTATGGATGTTAATTGATACACTTAACCTCCAGGATGCCTCAACCTTGGCTGCTTTGGACGAGTCAGTAACCAGATAATTAGAGCCAGTGTTTACTAGTCTCAATCACCTAATTCATGATTGGCACACTATACTCAGTGTGACCCGCACCATACTCATGTCATTGTAGGGTTGTGTACTGTAATGACCAAGCCTGACAGTAGCTGCTGCTGGGTGATGTAATACAACGATACAGAGGACATGGGGGGCAGATTATCAATAGGAGGCCAGGATCTCATTTGTCTGTGTAATGGGGAGTGTAATAAGCTGAATTGGCCCCTGGCTGCTATTGTCTGTTTATTTTCGTTGTGTGTGTGTGTGTGTGTGTGTGTGTGTGTTTGTGTGTGTGTACCACATGGTCCCAGTGGGCCTTAGAGTGTGTTGTGCTCAACTTAGTGCCGCAAAGGTACTTGTGTCCTCGTTCCATCCCTTCTTCCTCTGTCATGTCACAGAGTGTTGGTTTTCTTAATAAGGTGGAAACATTACTTCCACTTATGCAGCTCCTCATGTAAGGATCATTGATCATGTGAAGGATCATGTGAGAGCACAGATTTACAGGTAGTCTATTAGAATAGGCCGGCAGGGTGTGTCTCTATCCTTCTCTGTTTCTGTTTGTAGTCTGTGGTCTCCAGTTGACACTTGGCCTCTCTGTAATTGTTGTTAGCAAAATCTGCATGTTCTGTTTTTTGCTGGCTTTGTCTTTGCTTCCTTTCTCTTTGCGTCTGTCTCCCACTCATTACTTTGTGAACAACACCATTTTTGAGGCCATGACTTTTTATTAATGAAAATTCATGGTTTGACTTTTCTCTCTCAGTCCCTCTTCGTCTCTTTTCTTCCTGTCTGTCGACCTATTGTCCTCCCTGAAGGAGATGGCAGACACTGCTAATGCTCTCTTTGTCTGTCTCTTTTCCATTTTCAGCTCCATGCCTGTCTCTTTATCCTGCTTTCTTTTTTCTTTCTTTCTGTCTTTCTTTCATTCGTCCCCTCACTTCCTCCCTCCCTCTGCTCTTGTGCTCTTCCAGTGGGCGTCAAACTGGGGGAGTGTGATCAGAAGAGAGAAGCGGCTGGGCGAAAAATGAAAGGCTGTAGAAGGAGAGAAAAAAGGAAGGCGTTAATGAAAAGCCTGATTTAGGTTCTGAAGATACAACCAATAAAGTCCTCATTTGAAACAGGCAGAACTGTCTATCAAAATGAATTGATAGACAGTTGTAAACATGAGCAGGGCAGCCACTGTGTTTAACAGTACTATCCATTGGTTGATATATGTTCATTAGGTTAATAAGAAGTGGAACAGTATGTAAAGTATCTTTGGACCTGATAGTTTTCTTTCAGGAATGTGCATTCCATTTTTTTAAAGAGGTTGACTCCAGTGATTTAAGTATGCTTCTGAAAAAAACCTTATCAAAATTCATTTTTTAATGTAGAGTGCCAAGTTATTTATTTATTTATCTTTTATGGTTGCATATTTGGTTTGACTCCAACAGAAACTGGAGTTCCATCAGACAGTTCAAGCCCTCACTTAGGTAATTGAGGTGGATAGAAGCCTGCTGGTTGTTGTGCAAAAATGGATAGAGATCATGATGATAAAAGAGAGAAAGGACAGAGAGATGAATGGTAGGACGGTGGACAGAGAAGTGAAGAGGTTCATTCAGTGCTTTAAGCCAGTCTATGGGGGAAGCCTTGAATGATTCCCTCTATTGATTATTGATAATCACTCACCCACACATGCACCGTCCATCCCGGCACACACATGCCATACAAACTGCCTGCTGGAAATGGATGCTGCCATTCAGAGATGCTAGCTTGCGAGTTGTGTATTGACAGCCATTCTGAAAAGATGGTGTAAGAGCTTGTGAAGAAATGTGATATGCACAGATCATTTTTCATTATTGAAAATCTTTGTGTAAGCTTATATGTATGTTTGCACTTATATCCAGTTGGCAGCAGCGTTAGACTTTGAGTCTCTGACAATAGCTATAGACTAAATGTCACTGTCTTCTGCCGGTGTGTGTTTATGTGTTTCTACCAAACCAGCTGCTCTATTGGGCTCCCAAAAATAGAGATGAAGAATAAGAATGGAACTACACAGGGTGGGTTGGATGGAGTATGTGCGTGTGTGTGTGTGTGTGTGTGTGTGTGTGTGTGTGTGTGTGTGTGTGTGTGTGTGTGTGTGTTTGTGTGCGTGTGTGAGTCTCTGATGCTGCACCTGA
>JAPZDX010000024.1:15250181-15263087 GCA_029783625.1 Naso annulatus
AGATGAATGCTGGAGGTCAGCCACCATTATCACCTGCCTGTACTGGTCCACAATCATGTGGTACACCTGTCAGCTATAATGTCATCATCATAACAACCGACCCAAATGTCACTAGCTTCTGTCAGCGGGAGACTGTTCCCATCGCAACAGGATCTTTTATCTCTAACTTCTCTTTGTGTGGACAGTACAGATGAATGATGCACTGGAAGCTTCTATTAACTCTGACAACCACAAAACACACGATGAGGTGGACGCGTAGCTGCGTTCTTTCAGGGATGCAGCACGCACACATACACAAACCCACACACAAAATTGCTTACTCTCCCATCATTTTCATGGCGTAAAAATCCGTCTGATGTCACAGTTCACCAGGAAATGGGGATCTATGAACCCCTCATTCTGATGCTTTTTGTCCTGGTGTTTCCCCGGCAACCAGAGTGACAGATCTACCAGCACATTCAGGTCTGTATGTGTACATGCATGTGTGTATTTATGTGTGTACGATGAGATGGATTAGAGGCAGCATTGAATTCATAAAGATTCTGTTTGTGTGTTAATGCGTGTGTGTGTGTGTGTGTGTGTGCGTGCGTGCGTGCGTGCTGAGCAAAAAGAGCTGGTCAGAGAGTGACAATAATGTTGCTGTGGTGATGACAAAATGAGAAATAAAAGCAGGAAAGAGACTGTTATTTACATACTCTGTAGCTGATACACATAAGCCTTCACACACCATGACAGGATAGGTTAATGCATACATCATACACAAAGATAAGTGCTGTTAAAAAGTATTCATTCAACTATATTGTCATAAGAAAAACTGGCCTGTCCTTTTTCCAGCCCTTTAGTTCCTTTTTTTGTCACTCCCAGTCACTCAACCTGATGCTCTTAGACCTTCCCCACCCTGAGCCAGTCACCTGGTCCTGCTCCTCCCTCCACACCTGTCTCTTATTGATTACAGAGTACATATACCAGCCAGGTTCATATGCTCATATGTCTTTATTGCAAGCAACACTTTGCTAAGTAATGCCATTTCTGTTATTCATTTGACAGCAACTAGTATTATAACTAATATTGTTTTTTGGTAACGCATCCATCTAAAATGCATTATGAACACACTAATAATGCCCCGATAGAGCTGTATAATCATAGTTATGAGCAAGGTTAGAGTTAACCATAACCATAACCAGACCACATATAATGCATTGTAGGTGTGTTCATAATGTGTCATAGGGTGTTATATATGTTTATAATGAGTTATACTGCATTATAGAAACAGGCTTCATAGAAAGTGTTACTTTTTTTTTTTCTTTGTGTGTGTGTGTGTTTTTGTTTGTTGTTGTTTTTTAACAAATTAACACCTTGCAATTACTGACATTTGAATGGACTCCTTATTAGTTTTGTCCTACATGAAAATAGTGGACAGCTGCAGGGGATAGCAGACAAAAGCAGACTCACCCAACCTTACAGTGGTGCAGGACAGTTTAGCTAATGTAAGCTAGCCTTTGGGTTGGGTTCACCAAATATAATTATTTATTAGCAACTGTAGGAAAGCTTGGTGAACGTACAGTCAGCATAATGTGGTCTTCTGGCAAAAACTACAACCGAATCAAGACAACAAAAGTGCAGTCTCCCATTGCCATCCCTACCTTTACAGCACTGGAGAAAGGTCTGATCGCACCCATCATCATTCTGCTACAGGTGTAGACGCTCTCTGGCTTGTTTATATTTCTATAAACCAATCACAATCATCTGGGAAAATTAATTTGAATCATTTTACAACTTAAGGTTGTGCTATGAAAACCAGTTAGTAGTCCCCTAATGCTAGAACTGAAAACGGAGAATAAGGTGAATGTATTTATAATTAGAAAGAAACTTGAAAAGCTAGTTGTTGCTGCTCTCTGGTGGTTGTGAGTATAAAAAACTCATTAAGTTTTATGTCACTACGGTTATAATCGGTAAAATTCTAAATACATTTTTACGGTTGTCCCTCTCTATGCTACACAACACTAAAATGATATTCATACTTTTATATACAGTGATTGGTAAAGTTTTTCAGTTTTGAGAGAACTTACCAGAAAGAAACTGTGACGAACGGCTAATTTTTCAGCTATTTGAACTGCTTTTGTGTCATACTGTTATTTCTGCCTGTCTGCTTCATGTCCTGTAGACCTGCCTGTGTTTGCTAGTCTGTCATCTGATTTCTACCTTATCTTTGGAGATTGGATCTGACTTCCTATTACCAACTTGTAAGTCTCGGTTTTAACAGTAGTTTTGAGCAAAGTGCCTGTAATTTGCCGTGCTCTTCATTTGTGTTTCCAGGACCTTAGAAAGGGACTAAAAGGATGTTAGATCTTCTTTTCTGTTTTTCCATATGTGACCTAAACACCCTGACTTTTCTTGTGTTCACACACCTTTTTAATCATGTATACTGTCTCCTCCCTTGTCTGTTCAGATGCATGCATTGGGACCAGGTTTTGCAGTCTGCTGGTAGGCAGACTATGATGCTGACCAAGTAGCCAATCTTTCCTCACCCGTTATCAGGGGAGCCCAACATCTCCTCTCCACATCCAGAGTCAGGCTTTCTCCCTCAGTCAGAACGACCCCCGAGGTCTCTGATTTTTAAATACCCATTTAGATCAAACATACTGCTTCTTGATAAATCTTAATAACAGCACTTGGCCTGCGGGTGTTTTAATTATAGTCCAAGCTGTTGTAATGTCCACATTTATCACTATATAACTCAGAAAAGCATGAAGTTGATTTAAATTATCAATATACATTATGAAACTGGCAACATCACATCTCTTTTTGCAGGATAGAAATAAGTGGATTTCATTGTTCAACCCTGACAAAGCTACCACAATATTTTGTTTCTGTTGTTTTACTTTGCAGAATCCATCCCGTCCTTGCGTCTCCACTTCTTAAGTGCGGCAGTTTTCTTGATGCCTAGCCTTTTAGCATCTTACGTTAGTGATAGTGGGTATGTGTGTGTGTGTTTGTGTTGGTGTGTGCATATGCGGGTTGGTATTTGATCTCAAGCGCTGCCTGGTTCGGCCCAAGTAAGTCCAGCAGTTGTGGAGGCGCTCGCTACGCCAGCTTCTTCTCTCATAGACACGCACACAGACATCTTCATTTAATAAGGCTGAATGCGCACAATAAATGGCTCAGAAGTTTATGGCAAAATGCTTTCTGCCCTTTCTGTTCAATTAACTTTACTCATGCTAATTCCATTAGACTTAATTGAATTACTTCTCTAACACACACAATCGTGGAAGTAATGCTGACATTCCATTAGTGATGCTGAATAAAATTATTAAAGCGTGCGTTTGTTGGTTTAACAGATCAGATTACAGGCTCTTAAATGTCTGCCTTATCCATTCACGCCTTAATGTGCAGTCAGCTTCCACAGCAATCAAATCCAATACTCACTGCAGTCTTGTAATTTTTTTTGTAATCCGTAAATGCTACATAATTTACCCATGATTTTGTTGCTAAATGCTCTTGTGTAGTTTATACTTTGAACTCTTTTCTTAATTTAGTCTTACACGCCTCTGTCATGTATTTCATCTACTTTCTATATTTTTGCTGCTGCAAAAACTGAATTTCCCTGCTGGCGATCAATGAAGATATTATCTCATCTTTGTCTTATCTTAAATGTTTTATGCAGTTTAATGCCAAAGTTGGCCGGCACCCAAACAGGAATTTATAGCTTACAGTTAAGTGGGCTGTACATTTCTTTCCAGCAATGCAGTTTAACCAAAGAGGATGATCATTCTTGGAAAGGACAGATACAGATGGTGAAGTGCCACTCATATGGTCCTTTGAGAACTGGCTACTGCCGGATTCAAGAGTAAATTCTTGGTCAGGTGATTTTGTCCGTTTGTTCACATCAACTGCACATTCTGCGTGTGTATGTTGATCATGGTGCAGGTAAAAAGCAGCAGGTCCAGGACAGACCTTTGTCACCATCACCACAAAAGCAGACCAGTTTAACATCAGCTCTATGGCAACAGTGGCCACCCACATTCCCCTCTGGCTGTGTGCAAGGGGCATGCCTGTGTGTGTGTAGAGTGTGTGGAGTGCAGAGGCTGTTAATTGACCTATTTTTCGACTGTTGGGTTGAATCGCGATGAAGGGAGAGACGATTTTTTTTTTTTTTTAATGATGCCACAGGGGAGTTGTGCATTGCTACCTCCCCTGACAGGACTTCAGCTGTTGCCACTTGTGCTGACATAACTGTGCTACCTGTTAACTCCTCTCTGTACTCACATCTCAAAGCCAATCCCACAACCCTGATTCCAAAAAAGCTGGGACACCTGTTTTGATCTCATTCTTTCTTTTTCTCTCTGATTGTGTAGCTTTTTTTCTCTTGTTCTTTCTAGGCTTCTGTCTCTGAGGCAGTGCCCTCTGACAGTGTCACGCTTCAGTGTTTATTAGACAGGTCTCAAGTCGTAGCATCTTGGAGGAGGATGTAGATAGGGTGAAGGTGGGGGCAGTCATCCAATTAGAGCCTAGGAATGCAGCAGCATGCCAGGCGTGTGCTCATCTGCATCTCAGCATCCAGGTGGGATTCTGGTATTTGGTTCATGTCAAGTGAGATATTTTTAGCATCTTAGCCAGACTCTAGAGTCATCTCGTGTCATCATTGCTTTAGGTGCATTATTATATTACCTTTGTGCATGTGCGCCTGTTCAGTGGCTGGTGTTTGTCAGTATTAGAACTTCATGCTCCTAACCATCAGCCATAAATAAGAAGAACAGGCTGAAAGTGGGCTGTAGCTCCCCTGCTGTGCCCCCTTTGCCCCCTCGTCTGCTTCCTCCTCATCATCCCTCCGGTTCGTGCCCTCCGCCCAAGTGCACCACCAGCAGAGCAACTTTTTTCACTAAGTTTTACTTCCTCTGCTCTTTTCTGTATTGCTTCTAAGCCACTAGCACTACACCGTCTGCTTATCACACTGAGGCTTGGGTGCATACAGGCATGCACGCGCATGCGCGCACACTGAGGATGGCATTAGAATTTCATACTCATTTGAACTCTGCTTATACCTGCCCCCCTCCCCCACCCCCTCTCCCGCCTTCCATCCCAGCCCAGTTACTTGCCTGAAATGTGATGTTGGTATCCATAGAAACTGTTTGTCTCTGTATCAGACGGGAGTTTCCTTGTTCAGACTAGAAATAGGATGCCGGGCAAGGGGAGTCACGGGGACACACGAAGGCTCTCACACATTTGCATGCAAACGTTTGTGAAACTGTTGATTAGCAATCAACATTTCCTTCACACTGACTGTTTATATTTATGAGTGCAGAGGAAGCTTTTGGTTGGGTAATTCCCACAGGAATATTCTTGAGTTTATTACAAATTAAGCATTCAAGTCAAATTGACTTGCAGGATATGTAATGGGGGGGGTAATTCACACAGCACTGAAGAACCAATAATAAGAGTAGTGATTGTTGTGAATTTCGAGTTGTGGGTTACATTTAAATTTATAGTGATGTCCTACAGTGTATTTGTCAATGATTGTACATTTTGCATTGTTTTGAAGGATGGATGCATGCATGCATACAGTATATTAGTCATTGCATGATGTGTCTGATCACACAATTTGACAATTAACTACAAGACTGTTTGGTACCTGAGATTGTCAGACAGGTGTTTTGTTTCTGTGGGAGTCTGTTATGTTCTCTGACTTGTTTGGGTCTGTGTCTCTGTGTGCTGCTGTGTCTTTCCAGAGGAATGTAGGTCAGGTGGACAAGAGACTGTAAATTGCCTCGTGTGTGTGTGTCTGTGTGTGTGTGTCTGGGTCTGTGTCTATGTCTGTGTGTGTGTTCCCTGCTTTCACCAGATGCATACACAGATCCTTGATCACTATGACCCTGTGAAGAAATGAATGGACAAACAGACTGACTGGATGAATGAATGGGGATGAACAGAATTTGTATCAGCTGCATGTAATGTTTTGTAGCAGAGGCATTCAGTTGCATCATTTCCACATTTTTGCAAGTATTGTCTGTGTACTTTTGAAACAAAGCCTTTATAAATTAATGCTCAAATACATAATTTATCTACTTGTTTTTTGTGTAATCTACCAGTTGAAATATGTATGAGTGCACTCATCAAATGATTTTTTTGCGACTGCAGAACTTTTCCCAACAGGGGAAATAATTCATTTGTTCAAACACGCTCACCAACAACTTGGCTAACCAAAACAACTGAGTGGCATCTGGCGAGTGATTACATATTTACATTTTCTGAGCCTCTCTCCCAGGCAAACTATTGACAGCCGTCCTAAAAAATTATCTGTCTCTTCCATTAGGAGCGAGGCTGCAGTTAGCCAACACAAAGCAGTGGGCTCATGCCTCCTCAGTAAGTTGAAACAGCTTGTGTTTACATCTTTTTCCTGCCACCCTGTTTATCTCCCTGTTATTCATGTCACTCGACCAGTCCATTCACTGCTTTCCCAAATGATCGAAACAAACTTTTGTTACTTTTGCTTTTACCAGCAAGTTCTTCTCCGGAAATGAATCATACGAATGTCCATCCTGACCTTCCTTCTGTAACTGTGTCCTCTCCCCAGTGTCATATAATAGGGGCGTGGAGCTGCACGAAACAATGCTTGACCAGAAGAGGGTGCAGTTTAACAACCTCACCTACCGCTCGGCGACTCCTCAAATGTCTCCCTAAATGTTCTCTCGCACATGGTGCTGGCAGACACACTCACAGCCTGCAGACTATTTAAGCTACATGGTCAGAATAATTAATGCAGGAAATTATCTCAGACACAGCAATGATTAATTTCAAGCTGTGAAAAACTGACATGACTGATTGTTTTTACCAGGTCCCCAGGCTTTTAATACTCACGGCCATTCAGGGATAGCATCCATCACAGTGACCCTCACTCCTGCAGAGGTGTGTGTACTGTGTGTGTTCCTGTCTGTTTCTATGTTTATGCATACAAGCTTGTGTGCGTGTGTGTGTGTGTGTGCCTGCAGGGTGTGTGCATGTATGGCACAGATGTCTGTTTTTTGTCTTTAAGCATATGTTTACTAATTTATCAACTTTGCTATTGTAAAGCTCGGGCCACTCTTCCAACTGTTTCTGCGAGATAGTGAACGATACGCAGCAAAGCAAATCCAGCCTAAACCTTTACAACCACACTGATGCAACCCACGGGGGACACACACTTACACTCGTATTTCATCATATTTATCTCCTTTCACCTAGACGCGGTCTCCATAAAATTTGTCCAAGCGAAGTGTTTTTTCTTTTGCTGTCCTTCCTTCCTTCCTTCAGTCTCTCTGTACGCAGCACAATCTGGCTATACTAAGTCAGTTTAAATAGATTTTGACTCATATTTAATGTACGGGTGTGCAATATTCATCAGTGCACATAACAGGAAATTTGTATTATCAATGTTTCATTGGCTATCGTTTATAAATAAATAATTTGAAGCCGAAAGGCTTTTGTTGAATTAATAAGCAGGGCAGCAACACTTTCAGATACTGAAGGTGGCAGTGTGCGCTCAAAGTTGTGATCCACCTATTTAAGAGCAGAAAAAGTTCAGCACACTTTTGTCATGCTCATGAAGTCAAACTGCTGCACTTGGATAGAGGTACACAGTTGGGACAAGAGAGCCATCAGTGTGGATGTTTTTACAGTTTTAGAGGAAGACAACGTAATTGTAATTTGCAATACATAAAGGTCCCAATAAAAAGGGAAAATTGGTGAAGGCTGATTTGGTTATGTCAGGGCTTTTCAATAATAAATGAACTATTTTTGCTTTGCAGCCATTCTTACCCCTTAGGTGTGACCAAAAA
Organism: Naso annulatus; assembly: GCA_029783625.1. NCBI lineage: Eukaryota > Metazoa > Chordata > Actinopteri > Acanthuriformes > Acanthuridae > Naso > Naso annulatus. Next base: position 15,257,993 of record JAPZDX010000024.1, read on the forward strand.
AAGAAGAAAAAAAAAACAGGTTATGCATTTCTTCTTAAAACATAAATTGTAAAATTTTTATTTTTTCTTGTTTGTATCAGCCATGGGGAGCAGGTAATTATTGGTATCTCCTGAAAAAAATCCAATTAGCGGAAAGATTCCTGTTGCAGAAAGGCACTGTTTACCACAGCTTAGGTAAACAGCATCCTGTCATACAGAATTGACAGTCAGGGATAATTGGGAGAGGGAAAAATGGGAGATGATTCAAAGAGCCGGCTGATTATGCCACAGATCAACCAGTGTCATCAAAGCCATTACCAATACGGTAAGCAATTGAACTGTCAGTGTGCTGCAAATTGTGTTTTTACAATCCAATTAGCATCTACATTTTCACATTAGTGTGTTTTTTTAAATTTAATTTCAGTTTTTAATTTTTCAATGTGATTACCAATAGATTCCATGTGTGTACATGTGTCAGTAAGTGGCTGTGTGTATTGCTTTTTGTAAGACACCAGGAAGTGAGCTGGAAGACTCTTTGAAACAGAATTCTCTGCAGCACTCATAATCGAATTAACAGTTTTCCAAAAGGATTTGATAAATACTAGAAACTGCAAATAAGTTTTACCCAAAATTCAAGCGTTTGTTTGTCATGACCACTGCGTGTTGTTGTGTTCAAGAGAGGCCGTCTGCCCCATGCACCGCGTTTCATGTCAATGTGTGACAGGGCACGGCTCGTCACTGTAGACACCCGGGGGGTTCTGACAACTGGTCCAGACACTCTGGCTCTCCTCTGCTGCAGGTCGTTACCATGGAGACATGTGGGGTCAGCCAGACTCTGCTCATCAGTGTTCAGGTCAGTTAATTGTACGCTGGATGCTAATGATGAGTAATCTGTCCTTGGCAAAGGAGAAACTCAGATAAAATGTTTTGTGTGTGTGTGTGTGTGTGTGTTTGTTTGTTTGTTTTGAGCTCCTCTGAAGGTATCTCCACTGCACTTGTGCTCCTGCTCAGGGTTTCATCGATGTGCAGCGTGGGAGGTTCAGGTCAGGCTGTATTCCTTTTGTCATTGGCTGCTCTTCAACCTTGTGCAATAATTCCACGCACATACTTTCTCACCCCCACACCCTCTCCTGTACACTTTAAAAATCCATTCAGAGTTTCTGTTCTTTTAAATTCTGTCTTTCTCCCCAGTCCTTTTTCATATCACTTTCACAATCTACACCTTTCCTTTTGCTGGACTAAAGGCTGAGATCAATACTGTAAAAACTCATCTGGTCGTGTGTCTGAATTATTTTTCTGCCCTTCTCTATCGATCCTGCTGTCCCATCCTCCTCGCTGCCTCCCACTCACTGATGCCTTGGCATAGATGACTTCAGATTTTGACATTTTTTGGTGTCCAGCCTTTGTCTGTAGGATGAAGACTTTTAATTAGTGCCAGTGGATCCTAACAACACCTCCCTCAGGACTGCAGGCCCCTTTCTGCTTCCCCTCTCTTTCTGTAATCATTCAGACGAGTAAATGAACTGAGTTTAAGTACCATATACAAGTGGGGCTATTTTATAAATACTAAAATATGTGTACAAATGCACAGAAGCCTTGACCAACCTAAAAAAAAAAATAAAAGAAAATCTACGCTTGCCCTTATGCAAACACAAATCATATTTTTTTCCTCAAATATTGAAGCATGTGAGGAACAGAATGGTCTAAAATCAATAAGGAATTTCATTCATATGCATTTCGTCGTCCTCTGCTGTTATTGTGTTTATCAGCTGCACAGAGCAAGGCTGCATCCTAACACTTTGCACTTCAGCACCCCGAGCTGCAGCTGAGCTTTTTACAGTCAGTGCTGAAAGTGTGATCACACAATATTCACAACACTAGTAGCAAACATGTCCTGCAGGTGTGTACAGATGTCAAGTGTCTGTCCAGTCTCAGGAGGAGTCTGTTTCCCAGCTGCTCTCCACTGACCATCTCACTTCCGTCTTTGAGCCTCTTTCCGAGGTCAGGCCTCTGTCTGTCCCAGCGGCTCTCAGGTGTCCCAGAGATGCCGCCCTACCTGCCGGTGTTTTAGTGCTTCCTGTCAGTCCCTAACTGGCTCGCTGCCTTGGTTTGAACTTACTGCAATAGGTTCAAATGTCAAGATGTGATACACAATAGCATAACAGAAAAGGTCATAAACAGTTTTTTACAAACTGTCACCACTCTTTAATGAACCTTAAGAGGTATTTCAACTCTCATGAATTCCTAAAATGAAATTTAAGGAGTATGAAATCTGTGCTTCCAGATTTGACCTGAGTTAATACTGCATCAATCACCTTTTTATCTGCTGCTGTTATCCGCAGAGACCTTATTTTGAAAGTTTAAAAGATTCTCTTTAGCTCAACTGTTCAATCTTTATACTCATCAGTTTTAAAATCTGGCTTTTGGGGCCTATTTGGAAAACCCAAATAAATATAATTTATACAGTTAGATGGTATAAATGCTTATCAGGAAAACAGTATAACAATGAAAGACATACAGAGGCAAGATCGAATTAAGGTGACGTGCATGTATTTGAGTGAGTGGATAATCTAACAATTCAATGTATGGCATGTTTAAAAAAACACCAAATGTTTAAACATTTAAAGCATTTCAATATTTATAAGCAGTGCTTAACCCTTAGAATGCAACTTAGTACCAGTTCCTCAGTCATAAAAAATGACTCAGAACCAGTAGGAATGAAATGGCCTAGAAGGTGCAGTAGTTCCAGACAGTATATTTGAATAATTCCCAATGATATAAGAATAACCTCAACTTGGATGAATCAGAAAAAAGGATCAATGGATTATCAAATTCAAAATGATGAAAGCATTTAAGTTTTTGATAAAAACTTCACTAAAACCATTACGATAGTGAGATTCCACACTAATGAACTGTATCACTCAAGTCTGATAGAGATCTCACGTTGCTGACGCATCACACTGCTGCGCATAGTCCACTACCACAGCACATCTCTGCTTAACAGGTAGTGAAATATCTATTAGAACACCTATGAAAACAGCAGAGTAAATGGTTTATAATGGCAGTGATAGTTGTATGAAAACATATGAATGTAGATTACAACATTCTGTATATTTTTTTCAGAAACCAGGAGGGACACCAGTCATTTTCCCCATTTACCTTGATTTTATTTGTAAGCTGTGTCCAATTTACAAGCAAAACACAAGAAAAATGTCACTATAGCAACAAGAAAACTAACTCCCTCTCTAAATAATTTCTCTAATCAGTGTACAAGTCAATGCTGTCACATAGACACTGTGCAAAAGGCCTACATACAAGCCCACAGAGCCCAAACAAACACTGAATAAACTGTAGAACAAATAACTGGTTTGTCAATTTTTCCAAAGTTAGTGTGAATTTTTATTTGCAGTTTCACAAGAATTCATCCCACATGATCAATTTCACAGCAAGCTTGCAAGCACATGTAATTTCACAACCGTGTTGTTAACGATGGTGTTGTTTAGTGTCACTTCACTGCGTGCTGTTTGTGTTTTTACAAGCATCCGGAAACAGAAGCAGAACCAGCAAAGACTCCTTGAATCACCCTTCAATTCAGACCGACAGCGGGCTCTGAACCAACGCCGCCGGCTTTGGAACAAGCACCAACATCACTGTCGACCTTACATGAAGTGTTGCCTTCACTGTGGCATTAACTTGGAAGATGCAGTGTGTGTGTTCAGTGTCTGGATTTATAACCAGCTCCAACACACACAAGCCAACTTTCAGTTACAATGTGGAGCTTTTAGATAGTGAAGTTAATTTGCAATTTCAGCCGTTGTGTCCCTCTTTTCTTGAATCTGTCTTCTCCATTATAAAGGAAATTAGCATGAATCTATAATGCTGCTTGGCAACCACTGGACAATAAACATTTACGTTTGATTGTTAAGGTTGTAATGCAAACAAAGGCAAATCACTCACCACAAAAAAAACTGTTGAGGCCACTCATCTATACACTGTGAGGAAACCATGTCAGATTTTTTAATAAGGTCCTGAGCTAACATGTCAAATGACCTCCAAGAACCCTCAAAAGATCAAGAACAAACTGGATGACAAACGTTCAAATTATTTTATCAGAATCAACCTAAGTTTATTAAGAGACAAGAATTAATGGATTTGTGGCGTCAGCGAGGCATCAACGCCAAGCAAATTTCTGTGCATATTCTGTAGATAGACTTCTTATATTACATGATTTGTACTCTCGCTCTGCATCTCCTCATTGCTGCATCAGCTCCATGGCAGTGTTACTTGATGTCCATCAAGATCTCTCCATTCTCCAGCTCAACTGTGTCCGACTAGTGCTGTTTCCTCCTGAAGGAGCAACCTGAGGACAGATGGAAATAAATGGGTGGTTGGTTTTGTTTGTGTTGACTGAAATGTGGTGCTGTTGACAGTATTATTACTAATGTTTGGCCAGCCTGTTAATAGATCAGCGAGGATGAGCTAATTATACTAAGTTTTGAATCATCAGTTAATGCTTTGGCCAAAAAAAAATAAATAAAAATGTGGTATTGCCTTGTGTCACACGACCATTAGTCCATAACGAAAAGATGAAGACTTAACTATCAGAGAAGACTGAGAAAACCAGAAAATGTCAGCATTGGAGAATCTGGAAACTTTTTGCCACACTAGAAGTAAAGTTACCTACTTTTTGTTTTTCTTTATCTACTCTAAATACATTTTCACAGCACCACAACCAACATGTACATTCTCTGAAATGTCAAAGTTCAATCAACACTTCTTTGTAACAATTGAAAGACTTAGGTACAACTGAAAGCACTGAAAAAGGACAGTAAGTGGGCCTTGAGTTGTTCAGGTGTTGTTGTAAAACTAAGGTTTCCAAGCTTGAGAAAGCAATTAAAATCTCAAGTCTTTAGAAAACCTTCAGCAACTTAAAGGTGGGATTTTCTGCACAGCTGCTGTATTAGACTGAATCAATATTAGCTTTGTGTACCTAATAAACTTTCAACTGAGTGCATTATGTTCTTGTCACATTGACAGAGAGACATCAAGGCACCAACAATATATCGTGGGGATTAACAGTACAAAGCCAGTCAATACAACAGAGATGGTGTGCAAA
>JAPZDX010000024.1:15263187-15273458 GCA_029783625.1 Naso annulatus
AGCCAGTCAATACAACAGAGATGGTGTGCAAACTGACTGATGGACACTCAAACTCAAGTTGCCTTTTCATAGACCAAACAAGTGTGGTCTCAGCGCCAATAGTTGCAGCTGCAGCCATAGTAACTCAAAGCAGAGCACATTCACAAGCCCCTGGTTACCATGGCAGCAGAGTTGATGATAGAGTGGGTCAGTGGGGCTGGGAATTGCCAGAGGTCCCACGATATGATATTATTACAATACTTGAGTCACGACTGATATTATCACGATATTGCGATATGTTGAGTACTGCAATATCATATATTGTGATTTTTTTTTTCCACCTTTTTTAAATGCAAATTATGTTCCCAAGGAAAAACTTCTGTCATCATCATCTATTTCATCTAATTAGATAAAGTTTTCAGTCTTTTCATCTCAACTCGGCAATTTCTTAATGCATTTTTTATTACCTCACCAGAGAGTGAGCACTTAGCTCCATTAAGTGGACTGACAAATTAATTGACTTTTATTATTCTGTTACCCAAAAAGTTGAGTTTGCATTTTCAACATTTAATGAGAATTTATGTAAATAAATATATATATATATATATTTAAAAAAAAAGATATTTGGTGTCTGTGAATCAATATTATCATGCAAAATATCACAATGTTATGCAGTAACAATTTTTCCCCCACCTCTATAGGTCAGACAGTGAGAGTAAAGACAGACTTTCACCTGAAGTGGTTTTTCTATTATACTGTACACAGTGTATCATTATTTCTTAAATATATGCTAATGCATCTGTTATTAGAAATGACTGCATAACAACTGAAACAGTTTTTTTGTTGGCCATGCTCAAAAGAAGTCTGAAAGAGAGCATCTGTGCTTGCAGCTGACTGTGTAGAAATGAATCAGTGGTAATTTATTTCTGTCACAACCACAAGAGTCACTGTACGCCTCAGTCGACACCCTGTTCATGAAGAGCACAATGAAAGGGCAACACAGAGGCAAAATATCTCGCTGTCAACTTTGTCACACGTAATATAATGCATTCACCTGGCAAGCTATCTGTTAGTGATGGATGAAATAAACCTAAAGTTATAACGACTGAATGATATGTCGTAAGAGAACACATCTTTGTATTTTTGAAGGTGTTATGTAAGTGTAGGTTTTATGTATATCTGAAATGAACGGCTGCACAGTTTCTTCACTGTGCATGGGCTGGTTTTCCTGTACCTTCTGTAAGGCGAGCTTTGCCTCCCGTAGGCTGGCAGAGGACTGTGGAGCAGCCGACGCATAACACTACAGTCTGTGCGTGGCTGAACACTGTGGTGATCTTGTAGCAACCTGCACACAACCAACACATGCAAAATTACTGGACGGGACAACCATGAAGCGTTACCCTGAGAACAGCCAGCTGCAAACAACCATTGCGTAATCACGTGAACTTTTGATTTACAGTGTGTCCTTGCAGCAGTTTGTTTAAAGGAGTCACTTGAAACTCATTTAACAGACAGTCACAAGTGTTGCTGTATGCCTTATTTGACACCCCAATCATTAGAGAGACAATGAGAGGGCAACACATAAAGGCAAATATTTTTTTAAAAAAAGAAAAATTCTAATGTACATGTGAGACAAGTTCTTCAATTCATGAGAGAAATAAAATGACCAAGATTGCAACAGAGTCATAAGCAATTACAGTAAAGTTCTGCAATTAGAATTTAATTTCAAGTCTAAATATCCCTTACACATTGATAAAATTCATTCAAATATACAAATTAAATTTTGTTTGTTGTATTTTGACTAAAATGTCTCAATTTCCAATATTATTATTTTACTCCAAGTCCCCTACATTTTCCTTAAGTAAGTTTCAATCTGAAGTATCGATAAAGTGAAACTACATTGACATTAAACAGGAAGTATCTATGCATATTATATAATTTACTTATCTTTTAGTCGCTGTTGATATAAAATAAGGGTTTAACTACGTACACAACCTTACCTGGACATTTCACATCCATAAAATAGGAGTTAGGACACTGAACGAGTCGCTTTTTCTTGTGTCTCCTCTTCTCCTCCTCGGGGCTCGGGTTCAACAGATCCTTTGCAAGCTGAAAGGAAATCACAAAGAGGAATTTTAGATGAACCCCAATCTATATGTGGTTACAACCATCTATGCATGTTTAATATAACTGTACTGAAAGGATAAGTTTTAGTTTTGATCACGGTTGTCAACTTTACAACATGACAACAGGCTGGGTGGAAAGGTCGATGAATCTTTACAGTTTTCAAACTGACGTTACAGGAAGTGCAATAAAAGGATCGTAAAAGTGCAAAGAACAAAAGGATTGAATAACTGTAGCGCAATCACAATCCAGCATACGTTTGAAACCCCTTTTATGAAGCTCTGAATCAAAACAACAGTCGACTGATAACGTTAGCTAAAAATGCAGCAGCATGTGCTGCTTTGTCGTACACGTGTTTCGCCATATTTGTTCCGTTTTCACAGCTTTACATTTACATTACAGCAACATTAAAACGTAAAAATCCAAAACAGATGGAGCATAATTTCACATCGTATCAAACTTGACCCCTCAAACTACTTTTTAGGGACTGATTGCAATATTAAAAACCGTTGGGTTACTCACAGGCATGTCTGCGTGTCTCAACGCTCACCGGAAGATCAGGCTCGTGATGCACCGGAAACGAGTAAAGAGACACAGGCAGCGAATTTGCGGAGAATTTTTTTTTTCAACTGTCAACTAATTGTGGTCATACGTTATACATGAAGATCAGAGGTACCTATTTAACATTAAAATTTTGTCTATTAATCTGATTTTTTTTTTAAAAAAACAATTATTTGCTTTATTTTTGTTTTTGTTTTTTATGTAGACCTGGTTATCTTTTAATTAAGCAGAACAATTATGTCACTTGTCCAGACAGGTTCCTCCAACAATAACCATGTAAACATAAACACGATATCAACACTCATACTTTTTTAAGATTTCTTTTTTCTTATTATCAGGCTAAATGTCTCATTTCAAATAAAAATAGAATTAGTGCCCTCTACATACCTCTTTAGACTAGCCAAAAGTGCAGTGTAAACGTTTTAATTATCTCAGTTTTTCTTTTTTCTTTCTTTTTCTTTCTTTCTTTAAAAACTTTAAAGGGATAGTCCACATTTTTGGAACCAGAGCCCTATTTGTTAATTAGCAATGATGTTTCTGTTCAGGTGGACTGAGCGTCACTGAAATTTACTTCACATGGTACACAAAGTAAATTTCAGTGACCCTCAGTCCACCTGAACAGACAGGAGTCTGACCCCACTGACTTTTTACGGGTTTTGTGGCGAAGTGTTCGGCGCTAGCATGACGAACAGCAAGTGCTGTGCTTTGAAAAAACTCTGCCAATCAACAACACCATTGCTAATTAACAAATAGGGCTCTGGTTCCACAAATGTGGACTATCCCTTTAAAATGCAAGCTGAAAATTTAGGAGTCCTTTTACCCATGCAGTGCCTGATGGTTTTTAATATCGTAAACAATATTGCAACTCTACCTTGTGGATTTTAAGTATAGCCTGTGCATAACAATAAAACTAAGCAACTACCTAGGCCTAGTACAAATGCTGGAAGTTACACAGTGTTTTGCCTGGTTGTAACAATTCCTATTTTGATTAGGCTAATTTAATTGGCTAGTTTTCTATTTTAATTTTGATTATAAGTAAGTTGTTTTAAATTATTACAAATTCGAATAAGTCTGTTAATTTAGGATAACTCATGACATGCAAAAGCAGACTGATACGTTAAATGAAAAAGTTGGCAATAACAACCTTCAACGAAATTTCAAGTTAAAAATTGTTGCAGTGAGACCATTGTTTAAAAGAGCCTACAGCTAGAGAACCAGAGATTATAAGAAAGGCAGAACAACGCCTTTTCAATTGTAACTGATGTCAGTGTTCAAAACTAGGAAAACAAAGAAGAAAAAGACTTCTCTGTTCGGCCCCATGGTGTCATGTGATTAATTGTAACTGTGGTGTTTGTTTTGCCTGCAGCCAAGTTCACTTTAAGCAGTCTGTCAAATGTTAAACTTTGTTTGTTTGTAGCTGGTCAAACGGCGCCATCTTGTTGTCATGCTGTGCTCCTGCATGTCTGAGCCCTGATGTTACTCCCATGAAGCACTCCCACACTACGTAGCCTCTCGGCGGATCTGGGATCTGGGCTGACGGCCGAAGTGTTTTTGTGGAGGCAGAAAAAACACGTAACCACCACGTTACGTCTGCAAGCGGACTGTAATTGACTTTAGGCGGAAGGCAACATGAGTCTTGAATAGATTTGGCGATGACGACTGATGTGTATTGACAGTTTGGCCAACTTTGGATGGAGTGTGTTTATCCACCGCAGTCCAAACAGAGCACAGAGGCACTGAGGGGGATCGGAATTTACCGGTGACAAGTCTGAGAGGAGGAAAGAAAAAAGGAAAAGAAGATCCACTCGGTGCATAGAGCTTTATTGCTTTATTTCCATCACAATCGAGATTTGAAGGCTGAAGTTTATGAGTGGTTGGCTGACGTTACTTCCATAAAGGGACAGGCTTGACTTTTTTTTTTTTCACTTTTTAGCACTGCTTTAACTTTGAAGAACAGCTCCAATCATGGCGAAAAAGTATGATTTCCTTTTCAAATTGTTACTCATCGGGGACAGCGGAGTGGGCAAAACATGTCTGATCATTCGTTTCGCTGAGGATAATTTCAACTCCACGTACATTTCCACCATCGGTACGTTGTTTGAGTGAATGTTTCCTCCTAACTTGCAGTGTGGTTGGCCTGTGAAACTTGGGCATGAGTGAGGCCAGTGTTTGCTGAATGCTGACATTACATTCTTCCGCTATTTGATGCCCAACACTGTACCAACTGGTTTCTCAGAGTGTTTTCATGCCTGAACTAGTCCGTACTTTCTCTCTTTTTATTTTTTCTCCCCCTCCTGTTGAATGTGTCTCTCCCCTGACCCTCTCCCCCATCTCACCCTCACATCTCATTCCTCTCACTTGGCTCAGGGAAGGTCCACCCACCCTCATTCCTATCTCTTTTACCATCTCAACGTTCCCAGAAGAATTGTTGGCTTTCTGGCATGCACTTTTTCTTTTTTTTTCCACAGGACAACCCCCCTCTTCCTCCTCCTCCTCTTCCTCCTGTCTGTCTGTCTGTCTGTCAGCTCGTCCATCCTGCAGAAGTAAAAACAAAACTCAAACACCGTGTCTCCTGCAGGGCTATGCACCTTTCTTTATGTCTGTTTTTTGGATAGGAGTGCACTAGGGGGTCAAAATCATAATGGGAATGACCATGAATCCCTCTCCACCCGTGTGAGGGTGACCTATATACTCTGCAATGTGGGTGGGTGTGTTTTTAGTTCGTATCTCAGGCATTTAACTCATTATCTGTCTCTGCCTGTCTTTCCTGTCCTCTTTTCGCCCCTCAGGCATCGACTTCAAAGTAAAAACCATTGAAGTAGATGGGAAGAAAGTGAAACTACAAGTCTGGTAAGAGGTGACAGCTGCTTGCCTGTGTGTCAGTGCTTTGCTTTGTGTTTTTATTGGGCCAGATAACATTGAGTGATATGTGGAGTTTTGTTCCTCTGGTTCATTTTCCTGCAAAGAAAGAGGAGCCTCCCTCTTGTTGTCCAAATCAGGACTTTATGACAGGGTTCATTGTCCAAGTATCCATCACACATGGCCACCACAGAGAGTCACTTCATGTCATACGAGGGTGTTGCCACAGCAACATAACTCCAGCTTGCTATTGCAGGGTGAAATTCACATTAAATGCATCGTCCTGCATTCCACTGCATCTCTATCTTCAGCTTTATTTTGACCACAGTTGGGTGTTAAAGTTCTTGCTCGATCTGTGTGCACAGCACACATGTTCTTACTTTGTGTTGTGTGTGTGTGTGTGTGTGTGTGTGTGTGTTGTGCAGGGACACAGCAGGGCAGGAGAGGTTCAAGACCATTACGACAGCGTACTACAGAGGAGCCATGGTGAGCACAGGATGCCTGCAGGACAAGCAGACTGGCTGACATCACTGCCCCTTTGTGCTCGCGCTGTACCTCTTACTGACTCCTGACATTCTTTCTCTTCTTCTCTTTCTTCATGTGTGCCAGGGCATCATCCTGGTGTACGACATCACAGACGAGAAGTCCTTCGAAAACATTCAGAACTGGATGAAGAGCATCAAAGAAGTGAGAAAGTTTCCACTCAGCAGCGTCAGAGACGAGCGGGAAAGACTCAAAAACAAAGCTTAGTCATATGGATGCATGTTAGTCATTAGGACTGATCTTTACTCACTGCAGTAACAAGGCAGGGACAATGTGCAGCTGTTGATTTTAAAGGGTCAGTTCACCCAAATCACATGAAACGCACATTTCCGTCCTTCCTCACTAGAGCTTTTCTCTACTAAACAAATGAAGACTGATTCTAAACATTGTTTTAGTTATTCATAAGTCTGCAGGTTGTTTTGATCCTCTTATTTAATTACAGCCCATCCAAGGAAATTTCATTTTGTATGACTGTAGCAGTGCGTGTGGACAAAAGCGGTACTACTTACTGTCGTAAAGCTCTTGTGTAGCGCGAGCATTTGTTTTAGATAAGAGTGAAAGAAATATGGCACTCATTTGCACAATACCAGAGACAAAATATTTGAATTTATCTAAAGAAAAATTTCCTCCTGCTTCCAACCATAGATAGTAAAAAAGAGAACAGCGGATTGATCATGCTTGTTAACAACAAATCATCTCTTCTGGTCTGTTTGCCCTAAAGCATTTCATTGCGTTCCCTCTAATGGGGCGGACCGGGCAAAGGAATTATAATAGACAGGATAGTAATTTTGTGTCTCCTTGCTGATGGTCTCATTTTCCATTTTCCGACGTAGGTCAAATGTGAGGCATCAGTATTAAATTTAGACTGATTCGTAACCAGTTAAAAGTTCCTCGTAGGGATTTTAAGGGAGATGCTACTTGCGCACAGGTTTCCATAGTCAACACAGCTATTTGCCTCCAGGATGATCATTTCCTAAATCTGACCAAGTAGTTTTGGTGCCTCTGCTCAACCAAAGTGTGACTGAAAACTGAAAACAATAAGTCGTAGGGGTTAAAAAAACAACAACAAAAACCAGAGTCCAGGTTGATGTCTTCTGCTGTCTTGATTTGTTCGATTAGCAGTCTAAAACCCAAACTTAACTAGTTTACAACAATACAAACCATGGAAAAGAAGCAAACACTCACATTGGACTAGCTGGAACTGAAGAGTGGCTTTTCAAAGGACTGCAGATTAACATTCTTTCGAAGGGCTGATCAACAAGGTGCAAGATACTTTATTTATCATTCATTCGAAAAAAATATTAAAGTTTGTAGTTAATCGTACAGTACAAAACAACCGTGTGCAAAAACTTACAATTTATTAGGAGAACTAACCCTTCAACTCAGAACGTTTTATGTTAAACTTTTCGAGTTTAATTGGTTGCAATACGAATGAAATTTGAATGTGATCATTCAGAGACTTCATAGCCAATTATCAAAAGGCTAATCAACACTGAAACAAATAAACAAATGTGTTTGTCCCCAGAGATTTGAAAAATGAAATCAACAACCAAGGACTGCTAAAATCACAGACGCTGTGTCATTTTTTACCTAATCTGGATATCTTGGTGTTAAAAACAGATACAGTTCTCCTCAGCAGCGTGACATAATTGTGACTGGCCCTTTTTTTGGGGCCGTCCCTCTCGTCCCAAACACAAGCACACGGTTGTGCAAACACATGCAAAACCATAAGTGTTAAACACAAGCTGGGCAAGTTGTCCATGTATAGTAATTACATTCATCTTGAACCGGTTTTTAATGTTGCTGTACGGTTGCTTCAAAGGTTTTGGTGACTTGATCTATGTGATGAATAATAATTGCTGTCAAAAACTGCCTCCTTCGTGGGCCCCTGGAAGCTATTGGGCCCTTGTGCATTGCACCGGTTGCATCTTCTTTAGTTCCGCTTGTGTTCTGCTGCAGAGCCGCCGCTGCACAGTGACCGTCTCTCACACGCACCGTCGTGTGGCTGTTCAGTGCAGATTTGATGTAAAGACGTCTGCTTTCTTTTGCTTTGATTTCTTCTTAAATCCGTTTTCTGCTAGGCAAACATTCTCACAGACGAGAACACAACTTTACCTAATCAGTTAACTGCATTCCTTCTTTCCCAGAATGCATCAGCTGGGGTCAATCGAATGCTTCTAGGTAATAAGTGCGACATTGAAGCAAAGCGGAAAGTCTCCAAGGAAATGGGAGAAAAGGTGAGACCACCCTAACAAAAACTTAATTATACAAACTAAATTAGGCTTTGTCTTATTTATTTTATTTATTTATTTATAAAGGTGTAATTAAGCTGTAACAATTGTGTTTAAGTGGTGTCATTTAGAGAAAAGCTGGTAGATTTGCTGCAGCATTACAGTGTAAAAGTCAAATGTGTCATTATGAGAGACAATAGAGGTATAAGAAGTATTGTTTGTCTGAGGACTTGGTGCGTTACACACCTTTGTTTCCTATGAGCATGCCGGCATTTGCTTTAGATAAGAACCAGGAAGTGATAATCACCCATATCCTGACCTGCTGTAATCAGGTTCATATCTGTTGTTGACAGTTGGCCAAAGAGCATGGAATCCGGTTCTTTGAGACGAGTGCAAAGTCCAGCATTAACGTGGAGGAGGTGAGCCGGAACGTAACGAAACACTGTCTTCATGCTGCGTTAAACTTAAGCTCATGAGCATGTTTCTTTGATTATGTGTTAGCAGCTACCAATCCCTGAGCTTTTACTTTTCTCTCACTCTTTTTCTGGTTTTATGTTTTATGTTCCCTTCAGTCTTTCCTGTCTTTGGCGCGGGACATCTTACAGAAATCCAACAAGAAACCAGTAAGTCAGAACAGTTGTGTCACACTGAATAACACCAAATCAAAGCACTTTTTCCTCTCTGAATGTACTGTCAGACTTTATTTTCCGCCAGACGTGTCTGTAATTTCCTTTCTTTGTGTGTATTTCCTTGTGTGACAGGGCCCCACAGGTCGAGAGGTGAAAATCACAAGCAGCACAGAGAAAAAATCCTCCAAATGTGTTCTTCTCTAGATAGGCCGCTGGCCAGCAGACACAAGAAAGCGCCATAAAATTTCAGAGAACATCAGTATTACAGGGGAGAAATACAGCAGGGTTCTGTCTCCATCTGGTGGGCTCACATGTGAAATACACACAGGTGCCAAACGAAGGTTTTTATACTGCAGGTTCCCTTTAAGAGTGCTTGTATTTTTGTGCCCTGAAAATATACTTAGACGGAAAAATAATTTAGGATTCCTCCTATGAGCTGAAGTTTTTTGAGGTGATGCTTTTATTTCACATTGAACATTTCTTCTGCCACGTCTCCTGTGATGGTCATGAAAACGTTGCAGAGTGCGCACCATGATGGCTGAGCGAGTTATTAAACGAGCGGTTCCCACCAAGTCATCTAAGATTAATTCATATTTCTGCCCTGTATTTCTCTGACTCATCACCATATTATGATGCCTACAGCAGTCACCGCTTCACGTCTTAAAAGAAAAAAAGTCTTAAATGGTTTTTGGACTCAGCTTAATGGAACCATTTCTATGCTTGAGCACATTATTGTACAGTACAAGTGTTTGGAAGCTCAATGGCAGAAGAGGAGTTTAATGGTAAGTGTTATGATTCGCATATTACACACACACACACACATTCGTACACACACACTAGGCCTCTAGTCTGTGACTCAAATGTTGGTCATTTCCTGTTCATCAGAAATTCTAAGGGCTTCATGCATCTTTCTGTTGAATGGTTTAAATACTGGGAAAATTGGCAAAATCATTCATTGATAAGTCAGAAAACCTATTTTGTCACCATTTTACTCCTATTTTTGTCAGTACACTGAGTGAAATTCGGTTACAATATGACGTCCACAGCACAGACAAGCTGACTTCCCTCTCTTATAGTGCTGAATGAGAAATGGGGAACGTTTTGTTTCCCCACATGTTGGCAGCACATAAATGCATCCCAGTGATGTCTTGAACTTAACATTAAGCTTTAAATGTGTCATTTCATTATGTTTATGTCATGCTTATCCTTTGAGAATCAGTCACATGTTTCAATAGTTTACAGTATTTTAAACCATTCAACTGAATCTCACTAACAGGTGCCACTGATTATCACAGACATTGAGTCTAAAGAATGATGTTCTCTGGTTACATCCTATGAGTATTTA
>JAPZDX010000024.1:15283722-15298998 GCA_029783625.1 Naso annulatus
AGCTTCAGCTCTCAAGACTGCGATGTTCATCATAACAATGCTGTAGAACATTGTATATGATTGTAAATATCCTCATTATAAGGCTTAATGTGCAAAAAAAACAAACTTCTCCCTTAAATTTAAGCTTCTGCATCAGCCAGTAAAACAAAAAAGGAAAATTAGCAAACAAACTCCAGATATTCCTCATCTACTTTTATGTTACTCCTTTCTCTCATTGACCAGTTTGGGGTTGTAACTGTATTATACCTTAATAAATGAGAACCAAAATCGTTCTCTTTTGTTCTGACTTTATCTTTCAAAGGTCCATCCTCTGAAGCATCTCTGTCGCCCCACACCTCTTCGCCTCCTGCTGCAGCTCTGCCAAGCAAAGTCAGCATGAAATCAGCAGCCACAGGGGTGCAGGTCCCCTCCAAACCTCCCCCCTCCTCTCCCCTGCGTTTACCTAAAGACTGCCACCGTTCCCTGGGAGACCTCAAGGTAAGACTAAAACAGTTGATACAAGATACAGAGTCAACAAACATTTCCCCATGTTAGTCTTTGAAAAAGTCTTCTATTTGACATCTGTATTGTTTCATCTTCCCCTTTACTGATTCTTTTTCTTTCCTTCAGGTAACTCGAGGTCTAGTTGCTCGCTTCCTGCAGCGCTCCAAACGCAACCTATCGCCTGCCACCGAGCATGCTGGGAACACTTTGCAGGGGCCTAAGAGAAGAGGTGGTGCTGAGGGAGCTGCCACCAACCACCTACCTATTGAACAAGTACGACAACAAGTTCTCATTAAGCATATTATTATTTATAATTTATTTATTTCCCCCGATCTCCAGTTCTCTAGATCACTCCATACTTAAGTTCTTCTGCAATAAATACCATCTCTTATCATCCTCAGGTGTTGCTGACCCCATGGAACCCAAGCCGAGGACACACCAACCATCACCCTCATCGCCGTGGACATCACCATTCCCACAGTGACAGTCGACACAACCGGCACCATGGCGGTCGGGTGCCCGAGGGGATCCACCTGCGCAGCTGTGGAGATTTAAGCTCCTCCTCGTCTGCGTCACTACGTCGATTGGTGACACCACATCCACCGCATGGGTCATCGGGAGCTCTCTACTCAGAGTCTGCACTGTGAGGAGGAGAGGAAACAGGAAGCATGAAAGTTGACAGGAATGGGAGGAGATAAGGTGGTTTGGTGAAGGTTTCTACTGATGTTTCGAAAGTCTTCTCTCCTTTTCTGCTGTGTCACCTCCGTCTCCTAAAGCCAGCTGTGCAAATGGCCTTATTCAGTGGTGCTCTTTATCACTCTGAACATCAGCCTAGAGCTCACGCTATTTTACTGCTCAGCATCAGTAAAACAGTCACTTGATGCTTATTTCTGGGCAGCACGGTCCCTGTTCAAACAGAATAAATCCACGGTGGGCCAAAACAACCAACCAGAAGCATCTTTTCTGCTGTTTTCTCCTCTCTCCCTCTCTCAATTCTCATCTGGAAACATCCGTTCCTCAAGACTGGTGATGGACGTCAGCTAGCATTCAGGCTACAACAACCACTTACTCATGTACATTCAGTCAGTTACGTAATCACGGGTTGCAATATGCTTCTGGCCCTTTTGTACATTGCTACTCATCCACTGGATCGCTCAGGTGACGTGATCATGAAAAAACCTTATTTTGTCTTCCATTTATAAAAAATGCATCTCAATAAGCATAGAGTTAGCTCAGTACAATGTAAGATAAACAGACGAGGTTGCACACAAGGACAAATGTTCTCACGTGGAAAAAAAAACTTTAACTTAGATGCTGTCTTGTCTTTTTCTTTTTGCAATTCAGATTCCTGCTTTCTCCACGTTCTTCCTCCTCCACATTGGCTTTAAAAAAAAAAAAAAAAAAAGGCGGCCAGCTTCTTTAACATTAATATTACTGCACGCCACAGACACATGCTCAGCATTTAAAACATATCACCTGTGGGTGGCCCCTGGACACAGTGGTTTGATTTGCGTATGTGCATGCTTTTTGCTACAGCCTCTCAAATACAGCAGAAACCTCGTGCATTCAATCCTGACCGTCTGTGTAACTAAGTAACATGTCCTCAGAATGTCTTTATCTGCATGTTTTGACAATGCTTCTTACTTTTTTTCTTCCTGCACCCAAGATCTATGATAGCAGCCTTTTGAAATGTGTTTGTGTTCATTGATAGCTGAAGGTGAAGGTGAGAGTCAAGATGTGCAGTGCTCTCAAAGTTTTTTGCCAGATGGCTCCAAACATGCCTCTGCATTCTAATTTGATTTCACAGATTCTGAAAAGGTTTGAGCATAAGCATATCTGTGACACTGGCTAAAGCAGCCTGATCATGTAAGATAAAGTGAGGTAAATTGCACTGTGACTCTGATGAAGTGAAGAGTCTCTTGCAATAAATGTACAGACAATTTTTTAATGAGGTTGGGCTTCACACTATGATGTTGGCATGGGTTCAATTCCAGCTGGGTGGTTAAATGGCAAATAAAGTCTTAGGCTGCTGACAGTCCAGTTATAATAACATTTGGTGGACCTGGCAGCCCTGGCTACTGGATTTTGAAATGTTTATAATATTTGTTTCAGATTGGAGGGTTGTTTTTTCTTTGGAAAGTCTTTTTTTGCTGTGGTCACTAAGTGATGATATTGACTCCATATCAGTAAAGGCACATTTTGGATACACTCATATATATGTAACTAATTTTGAAATTTACACGCATACACACTCCCTTATTATGGCACTGAGCTGTATTTCTACCTCCTGTCTTGCATAAAACATTATTTATTTGAAGAAATGTATATCTGTATGGCAGGCTTAACAGGAAGGAGCCTTGAAACCTGAATTATAAATGTATCTAAATCTAAATATGACACATATTCCAGATTTTAAATGCAGTGTCAATGGCAAAACTTTCAATGCAAGTTATGTATTTCAAAATATTAAATAAATGATGAATAAAAATACCTATGTTGATGTTTTGTACAGATTAAAAAGGGTGAAATCTTAGGCTACAGGGTAAGGAAATTTCTGTTTTTTGTTTTTTTCTGTCTGTTTTATACATTTTTTTCTCTTCTCTATCATTATAAGTAGGCGCTATTATTGCAATATTTTTGGCTCACCACTGGCTTTACTAATCTCCCCCACTCCACTTTAAACCCCACCTCTTGTCAAGTCCTATTGGCCAGTCCGTGTGAAAGCCCATCCTGGTTCGATGCTACCAGCCAATCAAAACGTTCAATGTCAAATGGAGCCTTCGAAATCCACGCCCACACGCACCACTTGCAATGGATGACGGGAAATTTAGTTCTGCTGCTTTATAATAAAGCGGACAGAGGCGGAGCAGTGAACTACAAACTGTACATCCTGGTTTCAGGAGACGTTCACAGACTTCAGTTTGACAGAAAGACGAAGAAACAGAAGATAAATAATCTCTGTGTATACTACATAACCGTTTGAAGTGAAAGGACTTTATAATCATGGTATGTAGAGACATATTTGAGCAACTTATATTTTGATTTGGTGTGCTGTAGCTAGCCTTGTTAACAGACTACATGCAGGAAAACAGTATCAGCTAACGCTTCTTTTCATTACAAGTGAACTTGCTAGTTAGCTAATAATAGTAATTCTCTTCACCTAATCTTGCTGGTGTTACTACTAAGCCTGGTGGACTGTTAGAACATGGAGCTGGCCAGCTTGGCCTTTTTGCCTAACCGGTGCAAGTTAGCAACGTTGTGTGATTGACGTTAGGAGGGTTAAGTTAACTAAGGTTAACGTTACAGTCCGTGAAGGTTTTTTTACGGTTTGTCGTGACATTAGGACGGTTGTTTTAGGATGAGACGTCTGCTAACTTGGGCCATTAATGCCTCTAAAACAATCCAGACCATGTGGCTGGCTCTCTCTCCGCGAAAGTTTAAAAACACCTCTCTCCTGCTGTGCACATCGTCTTCGCAGGGAGACAGCATTTGCAATGGGACGCACAACAAAAAGGCGTTGCTGTCAGATCCTCAACTGTTTGAAGACCGGTTTGAGGAGCTGGTGACGGAGCTTGTAGAGAGGGACCTCACCGATCCTGTGCTTGCCGATGCACTGAACAGGCTCAGAGAGGTATGTATGACGTCTTGTCATCGGCTGAATTACTTCTCACGTGAGCTGTTTCATGGATCTTCTTTGTTTTCTCTTAGGTTTTGGTGTACAACTCGCCTGGAGGCAAGAGGAACCGAGGCCTGTCTGTGATTGGCTCACTGAGGGAGCTACTCCCACCCAATAAGCTCACACAGGACGTAGTGCAGCGGGCTCTGTTGGTTGGCTGGTGCATTGAGTTGGTAAGGGCATGTTGTGATATGTTGGAGGAAGGACGAGGAAGTAGGCTTTGTCAATATTTCATGTTTCTTCTTGTCAACGAATCCCTTAAAAGACCAAAACCTGCATTGCTGGTAAAAAAAAATCAAAGCCTGGTGTAGCGTATTAATTTGGATCTGCAGTGTAAATCTATATCTATCTATCTATCTGTCTATAGTTAAAATGAGCCACACGTGCACTGCAATAAGTTCCATCATTACAATGAACGTAGAAACTGTAGTTTATTTTGAGCCAATCTTACACCAACATTAAGTTGTACACTCAAGAGTACCACAAATTCTTGATTAGTCCCCCTTTAAATGCACATTTTTCTGTTTAAGTAATGTTTGCCAGCAATTGAAGTGCTTAACATGTATATAAATACATATTTGTTTGCATTTTGTAAACATTTACATATTCAGCAGGAACAAATGGGCTTGAGATTAAGTGCCATAGAGAGGGTAGGTGGTCAGAAAGTATTGAGAAACAGACTGGTTGTAGGTTTTTGTCATTTTTTGAAATTTGCTGACAAGAAGAACAGTATAGGAAAGTGTCAGAATTATGCTTAAAACATATCAGTTTTTGTACTATCTATATGTGCATTTGTGTAGTAATACATGATCAGTTTCCGACTTATTTTGCATTGCAGGCTGCAATACTACATACCTAATGAGGGGCCTGTGTGGGCTTGAAACATTGTGTTTTTTTAAATATAAAATCAAATACTAAGAATCTTGGGAGCTACCAGTATTGCAAGTTTTTTATTGAGCCGTATGAAGACATTTTTTCAGCTCAGCTCTGAAAAAGGGATGTGCGTGTGTATTTTGATTTTTCCAGTTCTCCATCTTTATAAGTTCACAGAAGTATAAGAACTTTTGGTGCAGAAGGTGATGTTGGTAAATCATGGACACAGGGGTTTATCATATATCAAGCCGCTACATTCACACTAACTTCATATATAATGCTATCTCAGTCATATTAATTTATTTAAATGTAAAATTTTATTTGCAACCAAGGCAGCAGTTATGTGCTGCAAAGTGTGTCTGTAAAACTTCATCTCTCATGCACAGGCTCAAACTGACTGCTGTTATGACACTTTACAAGGGTGTTACTTTCTCTAAGTAATTAAGTGTTACAACTGTGTCTCTGTTTCCTGCAGCTACAGGCGTTTTTCCTAGTAGCAGATGATATCATGGATGGATCTGTGACTCGAAGAGGACAGCCGTGCTGGTACAAAAAGGTGAAACTTGATACGTTCCAGAAAATAGAAATAAAAAAGTTTTGTGTGTGTGTGTGTGTGTGTGTGTGTGTGTTGTGGTTATTGATTTTTCCCTATTACTGGGGTGCTCAGTTTCTAAGGTGAACCTGTCTGTTTGTTTGAAGGATGGAATAGGTCTGGATGCCATCAATGATTCATTTCTCTTGGAAGGGTCAATCTACAGATTACTCCGCCGACATTGCAGGGAGCAGCCCTACTACGTACACCTACTGGAGCTATTTACTGAGGTACTATATGTCCTGATTGATTACACAGGCACACATACACACACACGCTCTCTAACACAAAGCATCTCTGTTTCAGACTTCTTTCCAGACAGAGCTCGGCCAAGCTTTGGACCTCATGACGGCTCCCCCCGGTCAGATTGATCTCAGCAGATTCACAATGGAAAGGTGGCGAAGTTTAGTCTGTGAAACAAATCTGAGGAGAGGAATGTTTTTTACCTAACCAAATGGGTGTTATTATTTCTCTCCTTGTGTCTTTCAGGTATAAAGCTATTGTGAAATACAAGACCGCCTTTTATTCTTTCTACCTTCCAGTGGCAGCTGCAATGTACATAGTAAGTGTATTCACATTGCACATTTATGACAGAAGAAAATCATAAGCACAACATTGAAGGGTGGCAGCAAATTTAAAGTTTAATAGCTGGTCTTGTATTAATATTTTGGTAACACCTTACTTAAAGCATCCATATATAATGCATTGTGAACATACTTATAATGCAATAAAATGTGCTTATAGTGCTGTTGAGTTATAGTTAAAAGTGAAGTTAGGGTTACCCCTAACCATAACCCTTATCAAAGCCATAACCACATATAATGCATTGTAAGTGTGTTCACAATGTGTTATATGTGTTCCTAATGACTTAACATGCATTAAAAACATATACTTCATAAAGTGGTACCAATATTTTTCGTAGGACCTGCTGAAATAATCTGGAAGGGAAAGTAACCAAGCACTCTTTCACAACTACCGCACCTTACTTTTGTAGGCAGGAATCACAAGTGAAGAGGAGCACAACAATGCTAAACACATCTTGCTGGAGATGGGAGAGTTCTTTCAAATACAGGTAACAACTTTTACATTTTATCCTGCTTTCATGTCACATATTACACTAAGCTGCCGATTGTACAGTGTTAATAACCACTTGATGTTTTTAATTTGCAGGATGACTATTTGGACTGTTATGGAGATCCCGCTGTGACAGGAAAGATTGGTACAGACATCCAGGATAATAAATGCAGCTGGCTGGTGGTGACAGCTCTGGAAATCATGACTCCTGAACAGAGAGCAGAGCTGGAGGTGGGACTTCTCACAGAAACCTTTTCTCTAGGAAAACCTTTAAATGTGTACCGAAATTATTTCACTGCAAACGTGTGCAGAGTGGTATGCACAGATCTTTAGGCACGCACGCAGTCAGATGAAACCAGATTCTTTTCAGCTAAAACATCATTCAATACAATACAAAATATCCAAGTAAAACTGCTTTAAAGTAACAGAGCATTTCTCTATTGTAATAATTTGTTTCTGAAAATGGTCACAGTCTGTTCTGAGCCCAAGCTGCCTTATTTTTAGTTAGAATTACCCATGTATGTGTTTGCCTCTGATCCTACCTTTTTAGAAATATCACTAATGTCACTTGCAACATCATTCATCAACAAAACTTAATCTCACCTTCATCTCTTCCGCAGGCATGTTACGGGCGCCACGATGATGCCAGTGTAGAAAAGGTTAAAGCGCTGTACAGAACCCTGCAAATGCCAGCACTGTACCACAGATATGAAGACGAGAGCTACCAGCGGCTACAGAAACTCATCGCCAGTCACGCTCAAAACCTTCCTCACGCAGTCTTCCTAAATTTTGCTGGGAAAATATACAAGAGAAACAAGTGAGAGGAAGCTGTGGTCACAGACGGTGTCCGGTGCCTGAGCCTGATTGTTTTATGGCACACAGGTCAGCTCCTCTCCAGGGACAAGGCTCTGACTGTCAACAGCATGACCCAGACATGGCTGTGAAATGTAGAAATCCCGTAGGCAGTGTCTTAATTTTTTCAACAATTTGTAGATATTTGGCTGTGTATATCATCAAAAAGTCTATTTTGCTCTGTGCCACGTTTATATTACACAGAAGAATCCTGTCGATGTAGGAACAACACTGACATTAATCCCATGTTCAATATTTCATTTCTTGTCCTGAGAAATGCACTGCAGGATGTAAATAGAAATCAAATCAGACAGCTGAAACAGTTTTGGTTCTGTTGGATTAAGCACTGCTTGTGAATTGATTAAGGATTTAAAGGGACATTACATGCATAATGGTAGATGTATCCTGACAGAGGGTCAAACCTGATCAGCTGCCTCATTCCATGTTTTTATATTGCTGCTATAAAGTCTGTTCTGACCTGGATGTTATTGCTTTTAATAAATAATTTATGACCTGTACTTTTCTTCTCTCTGTTTCATTGTTGTAATTTAGTGTGTGTGTGTGTGTCCTTGTCTTTCAGCCATAGACCAGAGACGCAGCTTGAAAATGTCAACTTGGTCTCTGGCAAATTATAATATGATTTTGTGTCTAATTTCTGACAGACCAAACAATTAATCGACCTATAAAAAAACATTGCTAATAGATTAATCTGTATTAATAATAACAAATGAGTAGAAACCGTAGCTGTTTGCATGTGATGTTTCCATGTTAAGTCAGCTTCTTTGAGGAAAAACTATAGGCACAAATACGTGAACACATTTCAGATCAGATCATTTAAGAGAAATTAAAGGCAATGTGACTCTTTGTCTTTATGCAAGACTCCCAACTAATTATTTGAAGGAGCTTAAACTGAAAAGGCCTCAAGATAAATTGGATGTGATGATGAGGCGAGCGAGGGGTGTGGTTTGTTTGGGGGCTGGGGTGGGGGGTGGGGGGTTGCGATGGTTTGTTGGATGCTCGCGAGAGGACAGATGCTGATGCTGGTAACGTCGAAGGGAGATTCACAGTCACACGGACTGCTATGTGAGAGAGAGCGATGAGATGGAGCCCTTCATCCATCTTTACCAAATCTGATCGTGAGTTGAGTCTTCGTTTATCATTTCGCTCTGTATATTTTTTATTTTCAGTTGAACCTGCATCATGTAGTCGGGAAAGAAAAACCTCCGATTTCCACAGAGAGCCTGCGTAGATTAAGAGGCAACACCGCTGTCGACAATGGTATTTCTTGCATAGTTTTCAGGTTAAATGTATCATTATTAGGGTATGTGTATTAATAAGGATCAAAATATGTGTAATATTTGAGTTATAACAGCGGCGGATGGGCCTGTATATCAGGGCGATGCGGTTGGAGGTACCCCCCTCCTCCCCCTCCTCCTCTTCCTCCCATCCTCCCTGTCTCCATCAGCTCTGTGGGATCAATACATGCAGGGGTTATACTGTGCACAGGACTTGCTAAATTACATTTGATCAGATGCATTTCTTGTTGTTTTCTTTCAAGGCTTTTCTGTCTTTAATGGTCATTTGAAAGAAAGGCCCCATGTAAGCAAACACTTGAGTGATTTCTATTATTCTACTATAGCCTATTTCTCAGTAATGTGAAGGGCACTGTGGAGGAATATGAGTAATAGCCGTCGGTATGTGCTCTAAAAGGCAGGCTCAGTGTTGTTCAGTAGCCTGATTATTTCATGCTCTAGTTAAATGTGCTGTTGTGTTCAGTCACTGCTTTTTTTCTTAAAGACATTTCTTTTGATCTACATGTTTCTGCCTCTTGTCAGCTTGTAAGGATGGACTGGCACAGATGGAGACAGCCTGACTACTGTAAACTCATGAATATCAGTGCTCAGTGAAGCAGAACATGACTGATGCAGATTATGACTGACAGCTATTAAGCTATAAATTAGCTAGCAGTTATTACCACCATGATTATTTCATGTGATGTGTGTGTGGGTGCATGTTTTAATTTTCAATAGAGAGGATAACAGCTGAAAAGCAAAATACTTGCACAACAGATGTCTGGTACTTGTGTTATGTGCATTTTCAAGTAGCTTGTTTGTTTAACAAGTTAGACCTAATTAATTTTTTTAAATGATAACACTGATTTGTTTTTATTGAAGCCAGTAATTTAGCTACTGTATTGCTCAACAAAAGAACAAGAACATCATTTAAGGGATGCAGCTAATAATTTTGTAATATACAGTTGATCTCACCAATGTTTTCTTGTTCAATCCATATTTATTTATTTTTTGTAGGTATAATGAAAAATGATTGAGTTTAAGTTGAGTTTTCTAAGGTGACCTCTTCAGTTTTGTTTTGTCCAACCGAGTCCAAAACAGAAATACAAGTTGTTTACTTTCATTAAAGACTAAAAAAAACAGCAAATATTCACATATGAGAACCATTAAATATATGGAATTTTTGTGAATTTAGCAATGATTATCGACAAAGTCACTTATCATTTACGTGTCAATTTTAGCAGTTGACCAGTTGTTTGTTTTAGCATGAATGGTTTTCCTTAAGAGGTGATGCTTGATAATGGGCTGTTAAACTGCATCAGAGACAGTGTGCGTTCATATCATGTTGTGTCCTCCCAGGACTTGGACTGTGATGATTATAATACAGAGCGAATAATAGAGAGCCCAAAAGCAACTGAGTTTTGGCTGAGTAGTCCACATGATGGGTTTAACTTCAAAGACTTAGCTTGATGTAAAAATATATGTGGAGCAAGATACACGTCTTTGAGGGGTTGCATTTGTGTTTGTAGTCGTTATTCACTCTGTGTTTCCTTTGATGTTACAGGATCTTGGGAGTCAAGCCAAAATGTGACCGTCACGGCGCGTCATAGTTTGGATCTGTCCAGCCTTTACAACACCTGTTTCTATAGCAACAGAAATATCACAGTATCCTAAAAAACCCATTTCCCAAGATGCAGTCCTCTAGCGTCTCCTCTCAGCCTCCAAAGCCTCGACGCTTTGACATCAGTAGACGGACCAATGCCTTGGCAGCACCAAAGTCTCATGGTCCTGGTTTTCAGAGGGAGGATAAAAACATGAACACGATCACCACGTCCTCCCCTCGCCGGGCTACGAAAGGTGCCACTGCACCCACGAGGACCAGGAATGTAGTGCAACCTCGGGCACCAGTAAGCCAGTCCAGGTTTGGCTCACAAAAACAAGTTCCGACCAGCACCAAAACAGTTAAGCCCAAACCCAAGAATGCTCGTGCATCTGCGGCAACTAAAATTGCACCAGCAGCTGCTCCTCCTCCGCTTCCCCCTGTTCTCCCCCTTGACCCGAATTGCAATGAGCCGAGCCTCCCATGTCTGTGCTGTGATGGACGTTCCCCACAAGACAACAACAGTATGTTCAACCACAACCACAACAACAACAACACCATCTCTCTCAGACAACAACTGCAGCTACCGCCTCCTCCGGCTCCGTTGCCCCTGAGGCAGGATGGGAAAGGGGCCAAGGAGCAGCCTCCTTTGCAAGCACAGGCCCAGCTGGAGCCCTCCGCCTGCCCTGCTGCCAGTCTGGAAAATGAAGGCAAGAATGCAGATGACAGTGTCAATCTGGACAACAAGAAAAATGTAAAAGTGGAAGACGAAGAGGACGAGGAAGAGAGCAGCGGGGATATTGATATTGACGATGATGAAGAGGCTGACAATGATGATGACGATGAAGATGACGACACCCTAGTCCCCTCATGCTGTGACTGTCCCCCCTCCCTCCTGGAGTTCTCGCTCTCCTCCTCTACCTCCTCATCCTCCACTTCCATCAGCTCCTGCTCTGATCTGGAGTCTGACAGTGCAGATCAATCTGCTTCCATCTGCTCCTTCCAAAACCAAGATAATCTATCCGTTGATTTGTCTCCCAAAGACCACTCTCTTCCACAAGCCTCTGAATGCCAGCCTCCTGCACGATCACCCCCATCCCTTCCTCTCAGCACCAACCCCTTTTCCGTAACAACACATTCCCCAATTCCTCCTTGCTCCCCAGATGAGGGTTACCCCTCTGCCCTGGACTCTCCTTCTCCTGACTACTTAGGAGTCAAAGGGGACTCTGAGGCCACCAAATTAGGCTTACTTGACTTTCTAGAATCAGTAGGGGAGTTTGGGAAAATGGAGCGCTTCAGCCAGGTGATCCAAGTTGCTCGTTGGGATCTGGAGGGGGAACAACACTGGGATGTTCTGAGGGACCGACTAGATCACCTCGATCGCTTGGAGAAGGTGAACAGGGAAGTGAAACTGGCGTATGTCGCCAGACTCCACGAGAAGGGATTTGATCTTGGAGATCTGGAGGAGCAGGATCTTTCTGATGTCATGGATGAAATGGGCAATATCGACATTCCCTGGAAGTTGTATAAAAATCGCGGAGGGATGATGGGAGACTCTCAGGAGTTTTCAGATGCAGGGGTTGACCTCACTGCTCCATCAGACTGTGACGAGCCTCTTGTTCCTGATTCCCTCACTCCTTCTCCTGTCGAGCCGCCTCCGAGACCCCCCAAACCTCCAGCACGTCATGCCAGCGTGAGCTCCGACCTCCACACCTACATCAATATCAGCAGGGAGACCACTTCCATGGCTCTCTCCACCTCTCCTACATTATCTACTTTCTCCCCGAACTCCTCATCCCCTACATTCACCACTTTTAGGTGTGAGAAACCCCTTCCTCCATCTCCCCCCTCTATTCCTCCTCTCCCTGCTTCTAAACCAGTCCCTTACCTCACCCTCTATACCACTCCTTCTCCACCCCCATCTATCCCCACCCCAACTCCTCCAATTCCTCCACCTCGGAGGCGTCACCTTGCCAGGAAAGAGGCACAGCGGCTCGCTGCTCTTCAAGCCGAGCAGGAAAAGACCCCCCTTTCTCTTCCTCCTCCTACCACACGTCCACCTCCTCTACCTCCTCCACCTGTTATCTCAGTCTCCTCCTCATCTCCCCCTGCCATACCACCTCCGCCTGCCCTGCCTCCTCCCCCCTCCTTCCATGCACTGGATGTTGAAATTCGGAAGCTACTAATGCTGGCTGGACTGACCCAAGCTGAGCTCCTCAAACTCAGCCCAGAGCTTGGTGAGTGTGTTGGGGGGTTAGAGGATGAGGGAGATGGATATAGTGTTACCTTTTCCAGGTCTGTGGAGCCACATGAGTTCAGACTAAAAGAGAGGGAAGAGGAGAAGAAATGTAACACAGAGCTGATGGCCAGAGATGGTTGGAGCAGCAGAGACAAGCCGGATGGAGGTCAAAGAGTAGATACAGCTGAGGAAGGCAAAAAGAATGAGGGGAGCAAAGACACACAAAGAACCACCTCATTCACTGAGATGGCAAGGAGAAGGAAGAGGAACAGCGCTCTGACCTCTGACTCTTACTACAGCACCAGTTCTAGCAATACCCATGAAACCAAAGCAAAGAACATGAGCTTTGAGTCTTTCCGGTATCCTGCTGAGCTACCAGATTCACCTCCCCCTCCTCCTCCTCCTCGCCCCTTACCCCCAATCCCCCCATCTTTGCCACCCAAGAAAGTCAGCACTCTCCCTGCCAACTCTGCACAACCTGAGCGATTTGACTGGCTCATAGCATTCACACCCGACTGTGACGCCCCTCCACAGCCTCCACCTCTGGAAATGAGAAAAATTCAACCGGAAACTCAAAAGAAACTCAGTTCTTCAGGTTCATCTCCTGGATCAGCAATAAAGGTGACAACTTTTAAAGAGTTGCGCTTCCGCAACAAGAGCGCCTCCCCACCAACAAAGGTAATCGCTGACCCAGAGCCTGACCCAACAATTATTACACCAGATCCAGATATACTGTACAACCTGAGGTGGAGAAGAGAGAAGACAGGTGGCAATGGCAATGAATGGGAATACACCTCTCAGGCTCAGGCCTTCTTCATGCAGCCGCCACCAGCCCTCACCTCGATGGCTGCTCTGAAGGAAATGCTCCAGAGAGCTGACAAGGAGGGTAGAAAGCCGGAGCTGTGCCCATCACAGAAAATTGGCTGCTCAGTCAGTGACAGCAGCCTGTGGACCATGGGTAAAGAGTGGGAGTGTGAAGACATTAAGAATGAGGAGAAGGAAGTGAAAGAAGAAGAGGAGGAGGTGGAGGTGAGAGGACGAGCGGATGGAGGAAGGACTTTTGAATCAAGAACTTCAGGTGAGTATCAATTTCCATGTGGATGCTACTGATGAAAAGGGGGCAGCTGAATTTAATGAAGGGAAGGGGTCTGTGCTGTGTGTGTGTGTGTATAGAAAATAATCACATCAAATTAACAGTATTATAACAGTATAACCCAACAAATCTGGGATAGGCAAATATTAGAGAGAAAAAGATGGAGAAAAGACAGACGAACAGTCAGCTTGCTCACTCTCTCAGTGATGCACAAATATTATCCTCAGACAGTACAATAGAAAGCAACAGAAAACCAAGGGAGGTGAAAATGTTGACTCATTTTTTGAAATGATGTATGGTGAGCGAAGAGATGGAGGACGAGCATGAGTCACACAGAGGGACGATGCGTGATATGATGGATAAGTGACGACGGGGCATAAACAGAGGGTGATTTCACAAATGGGAAAGGCGAACAAGATAGTAGAAGCTGGAGAGGGAACATGAGCAACAGTGAGAGATCGAGGGATAAAGAAAGTGAAGGTAATATGAGGAGAAAGAGGAGGTTGGAAACTTTCCAGCCAGTATTTCCTGCACTGGTTATCGGTGTGTGATGTCACCACTGCCTTATTCAATTATTCATCCACTCCTCAGACCAAAGGGAGGGGGATAATGGAGTGCCCACTGAGCTCACTACCTTTCTCTTCCTTCTTTTTACCCTAACTCTACCCGAACCAAAGCTCCAGCCCCCACTACTTTAATTTTTTTCTGTTGGTGTCCTAAAATCTTTTCCTGCTCCTCTTAATCTTCCTCCCTGGGTTTAATCCCATCAGCGTGGGATGTTTTTGTGCTTTTCTCTTGCACTGTATCCTGTCTCTCTTCTTACCCCCACCTTCACTCCCTAGAGTGGCACAGATAGCTAAGATCAAGTTACTTATCTCACACAGCGCTGCAGAAGGCTGCATTAGATTGTCTGTGTCAAGGCACACAGTGCACACTGTGTGTGTTTAGTTTAAATCTCTTATTTTCTTCACACACAAAATGGCTGCTAATTTTACTAGTAAAACAATTAATGCCTGATTACTTTTGCATTATTTCATGACTGTTCATATATTAATGAATTTCTAATGAGATACAGCAGGGCAACAATCCAGAAATAGGTGTGTACACCTTTAAGAATGCAAGGGGTGGATCTTAGTACATGAACCAATTGCTAAGAGGCGGTGTCAGAACAACAGGAAGTATCATGTGTTGGTTACAGTTCAAAGACAGCACAAGTCTAACCAAGGTATGGTTGCTTTTCAGCTCATTTTATAGCCCATAGCTTAGCTGTCTGCCACAGGTAATTGAGCATAGTGAAAATTATGTTGCCATAGTCTCTGAATCTTCAGAGACAGACAGGATGATTGAGCAGAAACGGACAGAACTGTCTGTTGACTGACTCAGCATTACACTGTATGCTGTACTGCTGGAAAAGGGAGGGGTGGTGGGGACAGAGCTAGAGAGAGGTAGAAAACAAAGGCAGGGAAGAGATAGAGAGCGAGAGTCAAGGTAATCCAGAGGTG
>JAPZDX010000024.1:15316315-15330074 GCA_029783625.1 Naso annulatus
TTCTGCAATTGAAATAATACGAAAATACAACTACGCATTCACACAACCCAAGGAGCATAGTTAGCAATGAAGATTTTCTATTCTTTCTCTTTATCAGCAGTTTCCAGCTATAGAAATACAAACAAGTACGTCCAAGTATTTGCATCAACTTTAGCACAAACTAGGCATCAATTAATTAGGCATCAAACAGAAGCACATGCATGTCACTGTTCTATTAATTCACGTATTTATAGATCAAATCATTCATGCGTCCTTACCTGCTTCTCTCCTCTCTGTCCACGCTAGTTCATCTCTCCTCCATGACCTGTCACCAGTTCCTGGATTCCTACTGGCAAAAGTGCTCCTCAGACCCTTCCCCCCAGTAGTTGTGGCAACAGATGTGAACAGGTTGGTGTGCGTTGGCGAAGGGGACGTCCTGTACAAGTGTGACTCTTGAACATCCTCATCATCATCGTCTTCGCCGTCTGATTCAATAGGTCGGCCAGTAGGTTGCTCTCCAGAGAAGCCTCTCCAGCTGGTGTTTGAATTTCCAAATGCTGTCCCTCCAAGGCCCCCAAATTTCGTCCAGCTCTGGCCAAGGCCACCCCAGCCTCCTCCAAATGAAGACAGGTGAGAGGAGCCCAGCCCCAGTGAGGTGAGAGACGTACGTTTGTACCTCTCTGCTGAAGATGATGATGATGATGTGGCCGCAGCAGAGGAGAAGGAATCATTTCCGTTCTCACATAACCAAGGCGATTCTTTAGACAGCATATTCCCCATTCCTCTTGCCCCTTTCCTTCCTCCTTCTCCTGGGCCCAGAATGAACCCTGACCTTGGCTTTGAGCTGGTTAACCCCTCTCTCTCCATTCCATCTTCCTCCTCATCCTCGTGCAACTCCTCCTCTTCATCCATATCTCGCTCACAGTGCCTGTGACGATGTTTATGCTTGTGTTTGTGTTCACTCCTCCCACAGCCACAGGAGAGGCTGGATGTAAAACCTGAGCTTAGGTGTGGGCCTCCTCCACTGCTCCCTCCTATATCTTCCTCAGCCTCTCCTCCTAAAGCTCCTTCTCTAAGCAACCTGCTTCTCCGTCTGTGGAATCTGGCTGGGTTGAGGAAGAAGTGGGCGTGATGGGCTTGATGGGGGGCAAACTGGTGTGGAGAAGGAAGCGGGTAGGTGCTTGGGAGATGGTGGTAAAGTGCTGTGGCTGGGGGATAGCTGCTGTAAAAGCCCATATTTTCGATAGTCTCCTGAAACTTTGACGGGCAACCACATTGCCTGCGTTCTGGCTTCCTGCTACAATGCACAGGCTGACAGGGGTAGAAAGACTGAGAGGAGATGGAGGTGTTAGCAGAGTAAGATGAAGGATGAGGTGAGTAGAAGCCATTCAGATTGATCCTGAAGATGTTGGAGCGAAGAGGATGGGAGGAGGAGTGATGGCGCCTTCCTCCAGCAGCACTCCCACTGCCATCAAAGCCCTGTCCCAGTCCTGTCCTTGCCCAACTTCGCCGACCAATGTGAACCTCACTGAACTGACTAATCATATCTTCTAGTTCAGCAAGAAATTCTGGATCCTGCATATGCAGCTGCTGGTGCTTCTTCTTGTGTTTATTTTTCTGTCTCTTCAGTGCATTGTGCCCAAGGCAAGTGTAATAATCTGAATTAGAGCACTTGTTGTGTCCTGGGCAGGGGCATGGGCAAAGGCAAGTACAGGCAGATGAACAATCATAATCCCTTCGCCTGTGCCTGTGTCTGTCTCTGTGCCGCTCCACTGTTGTTGAGTTGGGGATGGAGTTTGTGTGTCTGGGCATGTGAGAGAGAGGTGAAGAGACAGGAGAGGGGCAGTCCACAAGAGATGAGGGATGCCTTTGACCCCCCAGAATCACTCCTGACCCCTGACCTAACCTGAGCATGCCTCGAGCTCCCCTGATCTCCCCTCGCTCAGAAACGCTGTTGTTATCTGTTCCAATCCCACTATCACTTGGCAGTGTCTCTTCGCTGTGTGATTCACTCCTGGGAGAGGGGGTGGCTTCTTTTAGGTGGCCCGGTGAGCCAGGTGCATGATGCAGTGGAGGGGTAGGACAGGAGAGCTTACATGAAGACTGGTGAAAGGGGAAGTGATGCCTTCCCTGACATGGACAACTCTTCTTCACAAAAGGAGAGAGGGATGAGGAGGAGGGAGGACGAGGGGAGGTACAAGAGGATGATGGGGAAGGGAGAGAGAAGGTGTGAGGAAAAAGTAGGGAGGATGTTGGTTCTGTGAGGCTACCTTCACTATAAGGGCTCTGGGCCCCGCTGGAATGGGTAAGGGATGGGGAGGGAAACGGGTGAGAGGAGGGAGGCTGAGGCTGGTTTGAGAAGAGAGATGTTTCAGAGGGACTGGTAAACAGAAATGGCTGGGTGGAGCTTTGGGAGTTTGCTTGGACTGATGGGGCTGTTTGGGTTTTGGGCTTGCGTCCTCGCCTCTTGCCCATGTAGATGGTTCCTCTCTTGCTCACATTGATCTGAGGGCCCAGCTTACTCCCAAAAGAGGAGGACAGGGCTGAGAGCGTGTGTACTGTTGTAGATTCAATCGATTTACACATTCTCATTGAGGTCTCGCCATCTGCTGCCTCTCCTCCCCTTCCCTCCTTTCCTACATATCCAGACAG
Organism: Naso annulatus; assembly: GCA_029783625.1. Lineage (NCBI taxonomy): Eukaryota > Metazoa > Chordata > Actinopteri > Acanthuriformes > Acanthuridae > Naso > Naso annulatus. Next base: position 15,318,947 of record JAPZDX010000024.1, read on the forward strand.
CATTACCTTTTGAAGTCTTCTCTTCTTTCTTTTCTTCATCTCATTAATCAGTCTCCTGATCTTAAGCTGCCTGTTCCCCTTTTCTGGAGGATGAAAATCTTTGCTCATGTCTGTATCATCAGTGCGATTCAGTGCATCCCCACTCAGGTCCTTGGGGAGAGATCGTTTGGGAGGACGGCCACGCTTCTTGGGGCTGGATTGAGGCTGAGCAGCACAATGCAGTATTGAACTTGGCTCCAATACAGGGGCTTTCTGAATTCCATCAGACCCCAGAAGAGGCACCTCAGTTGGGATAGCATTTGGTGAAAGTCTAGGGGGAGTTTCATCTAAGCTAGAGCTGTAGGCTTTAGGGCGCCCCCTTTTTCGCGAAGGGGTTATGGGGCATCTGGTAGCAGGCGGGTTAGGGTCCGATGTCGTGTGACTTTGCTTTGGGGATGGAGATTTGTTTGCAGAAGAAAGAGGGGAGGAGCTGCCGGTTAAGGAGCTAGAGAGAGCTGGGAGTGACTCATCAGTCGGCTGAATCGTGGCCTTGGCAGAGAGGAACGACTTGGTGTTCTGGGGGAAACTAAGTAAAGGATTATGTTGGGAATCTGAAGGCGCTTCCGGATTTTCCACCCTCTGAGCCCGGTGCACCAGCTTTGTCCAGCTGGGCCGCCTGGCTTTACGTTTCTTGAGTGGTCGGCTGTCCTGCTCTTGGGGGGAAGAAGGGGGAGAAACAGGGGCACGGGGAGAAGGAGTGGGTCGAGGGGGAGGAGCAGAAGAAGAGGGGTGGCTTATAGGCACAGTTGAATATCTTGAGCCATCTTGTTCTTTTGATTTACTGGTGTCACCTGTTGCTGTTGCTGGCTCAGCTTGTTTAACTGGCTTGCAACTGTCATCTGTCTTGGCTATCTCTTCTGGTCTTCCTGGAGTCACTGCTTTGCAGGTTTTATCTAGTTTACCACTATCAACTGTTTCACTACATTTTGCATTATTATTCTCTATTCTCTGTCTGTCTGGGCTAAGTTTAACCCTTTTTTTCTCTGCCTTTCCTTTTTCAATCTTTAGTTCATCCCTCCATGTATCATCAGTCTTATGTCTTCCATCCTTTTCTTTGCCATGCCTTGATTTTCCATCCTTCCCATTCTCCTTTTTCTTCTTCTTGCCCTCCTCCTTTCTGCTCTCACTCTTTACTCTTTCAGCCTCCAATCTATCTCGTTTTGATTTTTTGTCTTTACGTTTCTCTTTCTTTGCCTTCCTGTCTTTATCTTTCTTTTTCTCTGATGAAGGCTGAAGAGAGGGATCCTGATTTTGGGATTGAGCAGAAGAAATATTCACAGCGGGGGAGGACTGTGAATTTGGGGTGACTGGGGGAGAGGAAGGAGAGTCTGGTTTACTGTTATTGGACAGGCTTAGTTCTTTGTGAGAGCTGGTGGAGATGGGAGGTCTTGTCAAGGAGTCCATGGAAGAAACAGAGGAGGAACTGCCATGTTTTCCAGCTTTGATTTTTGATGAGGTGGAAGTGCCAAGGACGTCAGCAGAGCCTTTGCCATTCGACAGTCCCTTCTGTTTTGCTGACTGCACCAAACCATTATGTTTCTTGGAGGTCTTTCCTTCATTCCTGGTTTCCGATGCAGATAGAGCTTGGATGCATGGTGTGGATGGACTAGGTGAAACTGTCTGGTGTGTTGCAGGTGAACAGGGTTTGTGTCCTGCAGTGACAGGCTGGCCGTTGACACTAGGGAGCTTCTCTTTCTTCACTCTCTCAGATGAGCCATTTGAATTCACCTCTGTCTTGTCGGCCAGTTTCGTAGAAACCTGGGGAATGCAAACACAAAGTCTCTGTCATAGACAACAACGACTGTGACATCCATTAGTTTGCTGTTAACAACAGCAAAGGACAATGGGGAAGAGACAATACTGAAATGCTTTTGTTTTTGTTCGCCCATTAAAAGAGAGAGTGAGAACAAAATGATTCAATCAGGCAGACAAAGAGGGCATATTGAGGAGAAGGAGAGAGTGAGGTGATGGAAACAGAAATGGGGTTGACACAGAAAGGAGAAATACAAAGGCAGAGAAACAGAGAGGAAGGGAGTGGGACAGGGACAGAGGGGGAGTGAAAGATAAATGAGAGCAGGTAGAGAAAAGAGGGGATGTAAAAATAGAAGAGAGAGACAGATATAGAGAGCCAGGCGGAGACAGAAAGAGAGAAAGAAAGCTGTGCTATTGGTAGCTATAAATTGCCACTAATACAGATGAGATGGCTTGACATTTCGTACTTGTCCTGTAATTTTGGTATGCTGCAGCTTGAGTGGCGTTTGCTCAGCTAAAGCAATAAGCTTCCCCTTGGGTGATTGTCATAGGGACTGATGGACCAATGTCTGTAATAGCTCCAAGTGGTTGCCGTGCTGTTGTCCTATTTATAGGTCTGTTTATTTAAATGGGCTGCTTAGGTTTCAGTATTGAGACAATAGCTTATTTAACCTTATTACAACTGGGCACAAAGCTGATTTTGCACCATATCATAGGTCTGCCAGGTGATTTAAAACAAAAGCTAAAAGAGAGCTACAGCACATACATTATATGCCATTAATAATGTATTATAGGCTATCTTCAGTCACTGTGAGCCTTAGGTTGTTTTTCCATTTTAGCTAACTTACATTAACAGTAAAGTTTAATACTGGCAGCTGACATTAAGGAAACTGTATTTGTGGGAGGAAAGTGTTCTTGTTTTTGACTTACCTGTTTGGCGGACTTGGTTGGTTGGCTGGTTACGGCAGGGACTGAGGCTGCAGTGGAAGCTGTAGTACAAGTTGATGACGACAGTGGCTGTGATAAGGCAGATGACGATGGGGATGATAATGATGATGCAAGTGTTGGTGGAGCAGCAGAAGCAGTTTGCTTGGATGTGGTCTGGATAGCATCCAAGCCTGAGCGTTGATCTCTGGTTGCCTCGTCTGAAGTAGAGCTGGTTTTGCTTTGCTGGCCCACTCCTCCATCTCCATCCCCCCTCAACAGTACCCCCTTGCCTTGCCTCTGATAGGTCCTAATGGTGGGCTTGCAGACATAGCTCTCCAAGATCTTAGGCGGTTTCTTGGTGCGTTTGGCCTGTAGTCCAATCCGGAGTCGTACATTCCCCTCAGGGCAGCTCGTCTCTCTGCCAGAGATCTGAAGCTGTTGCTGCCCTGCGCTACCACAGCGCCCCTCAATGAGCAACTCCAGCACCGCCCCCTTGTCTCCTTCTCTCTTTCTCCCTGCTCCCCTTTTCTCATCTTCCTTTTCCCCTACATCTCCATTCTCCCCCTCACCTCTCCTCTTTTTCTCTGCAACTTGGTCCTGTTCAGCGTCTCCAGGTGCAGAGGTGGGTTCCAGAGTGGAGTTTGTGGTTGGAGGGGTTCCCCCCTTCACTCTCTGGTCCATCAGAGAAGGCAGGGGGGAGAAGTAGGAGGCTGTGGGGTTCCAAGTTTAACACTTTTAAATGACCCCAGTGGGGATAGTGGGGTCAAGGACAAAGAGCAGAATGCAGGTGTGGGTCAAGAGATTTCCAAAATGATATCCTATAACAGTTCAAGTAAATTTGCGCTTCTTCATCCAGCGATGGAAGGTCTCTCTCTTATCCTTTTGGCTTGAACTAGGATGGAATAAGTTTTCGGCAGACAGAGGAGGGAAAGAAAAGACAGACAGAGAGACACAGACAGAAAGATAGAGAGGCCAGTGATTAGTCATTTCAGTGAGCTCAGATGCTGAGTAGCAGCATACAGGAACTGAGGGGAAAGTCCCCTTCCTGCAAGCAGCTGTAGTGAGGTGCTAAAGTCTGTGTCCACAGAGATGATCTCATCATACAGAAAACCCAGGGGGCCAATCAAACGCTGCCGATTCCCAGAATGTCTACACTAACTGGAAGAGAGACCTACTCACATTCTTCAAAAACAACTTCAGCTGTTTTTTTTCGAGCAATCTGTAAATAATGGCAGCTCTGAGAGACAGACTACACTCTCTAAACCTCTGTGCTTTTACTTATGTTGTAATCCTTACTCTACCTACTCTCCCAAAATCAATATATCAATCAATCAGCTCTTGACTAATTCAAACACTTGATCCAGTCCCTTCCCCTCCTCTTTCCACTGTCTTTGCGCCTTCTGTTCTCAGCTACTCCCACAAGCACTTCTCCTCCCACCCTTCCCTCTGCTGTACTTTCTTTTCTCTCCGAAACTCCCCTTTTCATGTTTAGCAGAAAGCTTTTGCATGCATTCTCTATTAGTCCCATCTACTCTCTCTCTCTCTCTCTCTCTCTGTAGACCACACAGTAAAATGGTCAACTCATACACTGTATCCATGTTAATCAGAAACATATTTCCTCCTCCACTTCGTTCTTTTCCTCCTCTCCAACCTAAATCCCTCCATTCACGGTCCAACCATTCCCCTCCTCCCCTTTCAGTAGTGGTAACACAAATCCGTAGGAAAGGGTAAAACTTATTTTTGGAAAGGAGTGCAAATTCCTCCTCCTCCCATTGCTTCCTCTAAGTCAAGTAAGCTTTTCATTGACCCCATTGTAAATTGACTTTTAATGTGACATTACAGCAAGTAACACACCCTAAAATAACATTTTCCTCACCAGAGAAACTTTCGCTCTCAGTCACACTGTGTTCGGCTCAGTTTTTACCATATAGACGGGAAGCAGCATCTTCTGTCATGCTCCCTTCATTATACGCTCTCATTAAGGGAAACACTCATCCATTTTCTAATAAACACACCCTGCCAAGCATTCGTGCAGCTCTCTCCTGAGAGCCTCTTACGAAATATGTCTTCTGTCTCTCAATGCACCGTACTGGCCCCTTAAACTTACAAGAGCATCTCAGATAATGTTTTCATTTAAGAGCTCAGTGGGCTATCTCTCCTGTCTCTTGGTCCCTCCACACCCAAACCCTTTCCTTGAATCATACTGAGCTCAAATCGACATCTGTTCCAGTAACTGCTGTTATATAACAGTTTTGGAAAGCACTTCCAAGGCCAAACCTCCTTACAATAAAATAAAATGAGCATAGAGATGGACAGTGGTCCTCTTTAGAAACTGCATCCACTTCTACCATGAACTGCGCTCCAGAAGCCTGACCCGTGTGGAGAAAATGAAGAGGACATGGGCACGAGTCTTATGAGTCATACAGGTTTCAATCTTGTTGTACAAAGTGAATACAAGAAGAGAGTGAGAGTGGCAGGTTTTCAAACTTAAAAGGGCAGGCCCATTCAACATCAGTCAAAGTGCATACTAATAGCTCTTTATACTCTCTAGAGCTATACCTCTCAAACATAACTCAAAATTATTCTAACATTAGACCAGGAGCTATTTCCAGTGACAGGATGATGGGTGGACTTGACACTGAAGTCAGTGTGGTTCGTGCAGCGCTGAGGCGACGATTAAATCATGATAATGGGCCACCATATTTCCAGCCATCATCACCATCCCATGACGGTGTTATCATCAATAACTACACCATTATCATCTGCCTGACAACAGCACGAGCCCAGCTGGGTATCTGGACTGCTATGATGGCATCTGAAAATATTGAACCATGAAGCCTCGCAGTCAGTGCATCCTCACACCTCATATACAGGGAAGTTTCTCACGTGAGTCTCCCTCCTCCCCTCTCACGCACACACGCACGCACGCACACTTTCGCCTAGTTAGTGTATTGTAAGTGTGTTGGTCGTACATTGTGTACCCAGGTCGCAGCTGCGTAGGCTGACTGATGTTGCTACTGTAGATACAGTATGGGCAGTGGGGGTGTTACCGCACTGGAGCAACCTATCACTGGTTTACTGAGGACGTCAACAGGGGCTTCCGTCTCCATAATGACTTTGCGCACCTCTGAAAATCACTAACTGCCTGATGCTGTCGCACTTACAAATGATACACACATGCACGTGTTGTTGTTGTCGTCACTCCTATCTCCATAATAAAATATAACCCACATTTCGGCGTCCTAAAACATACACAGCAGCAAACTGAAACTCAACATGGAAGTGGGGTGCTACGTAGCATCAAAATGTGCTCGCTAGTGGTGTTTGTGATGTGGATTAGTCCCGAGCCACCTTTTCTCTTCTATCTGTCCTCTGCCAGCCCTTCTGCTGGTGTCAGCAACATTGAAATAAGAAATATCACCATGCACGCAGAAACATACTCAGCAACAAGGGATAAAATTAGCGCAAAGCGGATGCACAAAATCCTCACTAACCTACTATGCTGCGAGCTCGCTGATGATGACAGGCCTGCACACATTAATACAGACTGCCATGAAAATCTGTAATAAGGCTACGTAGGCTACTTACCCGAGAGCGCGTCCCGGAGCCAACTGCGTTTAAGCAGGAGGTTAAGGTGTTGCTGTCCTGCTCTCCCCTTCGCACCAACTGCAATCCAGAGCCTTTGGTGCATTAGATGTTGCTTTGATTACATAACTAATGCCAGCGGAGGTTAAAACACCTTCTGAAAGCGAGTTTCAGTCTCATCGGAGCGCAGAGCCTACTGTGCAACAACATTGGCGCGGGTGTTTTCATAGTCATACAGTCGACAGATCTCCGTCGGCGCGTCTCCGCAGCTAGGTGGCGGACTGGTTACGCTGGATCTTATTTTGCCCACTTCTCACAGGGAAAGTTACGTCTCTCCCGCCAGTAATGTAATAATGGCTCAGATTGTGCACTCGTTTGCATACAAGCCGTTAACGTGTCAGTACAGCGGGCTGAGGGCTGCAGCAGCGTGTGTGCGGGGTTACACGCTGACAGCGCGAGGGGGTTGGTGGATGTGCGGGAATGCAATTGCGTGGCCATTTTCATGTGGCCAGAGGAGGATATACAACGGTGAATACAGCACAGGATCTCATTGCGGTTCATAATAGGCGGTTGGGGAGGGCTATTTAGACGCTTAATAAAATGGCGACGACTTGGCTAAAGTGGGCTGATGGAGGGATTGGAGAGCAGCTCAAAAGTTACATGATGCGCTGTAATATAGGATTTAGCTAAAACTAGCGGGAGAGAAAAGAAAGGCGGGCTGTGTGAAGCACTTATCAAAAAGTTAATATGTGATAGCTGTTTATTAAGCATCACTTAAAGAGAATATACAGATCCAAAACTACAAGCAATGATTTTGAACTCACTCGTATAAAAATAAAAATATATAGGCCTTGGCCAGTAGACGACTAAACGTAGAATATAGGCTACACCACGTTTTTAAATGTATCCTTTAGAATAAACATACAAATAAAGTAATGACTAAAAATAATAGTAATAATGATAATATATAGGAATGAGATTATTTTTGTCCATCTGGAGTGTTAGTTGGTACCAGTAGCAGCAGTAGCAAGTAATACCATAATTAGACTACCTAAACTTAAAAAGATGGCTTGTGTTTTTGCTTTGTGATCAGTTAAATAAAACTACACAGAGCAAAAATACAAGTCTTACCTTGGATCCAAAGAGCACCTCTTCTTTGTGAAGCAGTACTTCTTAGTCAACCTTCTGGCATTTCCTCTTTCAACCAAAGGCCTAATTATTTTGTTTTGTCAGCATTTTTTTATCCACAGGGTCACATCAGCCCCACTTCATGGCCATGGGACAATTATTAGCTCCCTGTTCCCCCAACTCTCTGTGCAATGTGTAGGGCTATACTGTAACCTCCAAACATCCAATAAATGCAACTATAAGCTGCAGAATTTTCACCTGTAGGCTCCCACCATAAGCTGACAATCAGCAGCACTTTGGTATTAAAGTATGTCCAATAGTTTTACAGTCATTTAAATCAAAAGAAAGGCTCTGTCTAAAAAAGTTGCTACAATGTATGAAGGCCTATTTATTCGAAACGATTTTTTTTTTTGTTTTATTGCAAAAATACAAACACTGGACTGTGCAGAGTCTTTCTTTCTGAAGCGTATATAGGCATAAACTCAAAATATAAGGTCTTGTCAGCTGGTAATGTCACTAGGCTACTCTCGCTTTAGTGGTACATTTTCCAAAAGAAAGAAAGAGAAATCATTCACCTTGGGCTACATACAAATGACATACATTATGATGTACATTATTTTAAAAGCTAATGCTCTGTACAGTGATGTTTGACAATTTGATGATTTGGTTGTATGAAGGTTAAAAAGTAAAATGCTTAGTTACCATCTCCATATGTAAAAAATGCACTTAATAAAATAGAAAAATAAATAGGCCTACAAAAAAAATTTAAGTTAAAGCTCAAGAAATAATAGAGAGTGAAATCAAATATGTACAGTGGAGTGATTAGCAGTCTCGAATATGTAAGAGCAATATGAGGCTATTAACATTATAAAATCAAAATTTAGGCAAAATGTTGTCGAGAAGCTCTGAGAATTAGGCTATGCAGTGATGCCTATATGCAATCATGAACATTGTCTTTCATCATGAAGACCCACTTTATAAAAAAAAAAGGCTTGTAAAGTTAACAGTAAACTACTGCAATGCCTTGTTGTTACTTTAATTGGTTCTTCCAAGACAGTACTCTGTCAAGTCAATCAATCAATCAATCAATCAATCAGACTTTAGCACTTTTCATACAAATTGTAGCACACACAATAAACACCCATCAAAAGCAAAGATCACATAAAGCTCTAAAATCAGAGCACTAGAAACACTAGAGGCAGGATAAAACCAAACAATATCAGCCAAAAATCAATACATTAATAAAAATCTTAAATAGTAGATATGACATTCGCCTAATTGAAAGGATACAAGCACAAAATAGGATAATAAATCAATATGTTGTGAATAATAACATGATGTATCAAGTAAAATAGTAAAACAGACTGGAATTTTCAAAAAATAATCAATAAATAAGTAGGAAAAAAGAAGAACACCATCCTTCTTCAAAGAGTTAATTAGCATGAAAAACCTCCACTGTGTCTTCTACAGATGCCATAAGACTACCTGCATTTTTACAACAGTGGCTATGTGTCAAAGTCTGATAAACTCCATTTTCCTCTGTTGTTGTGTCCTGGCTCGTGCCTCCTCATTGGCTACACGGAATTGTGTTGGCGTTACGTCACTTCCTGCTGTGAACTGCATGATGGCGGTGCCCATGACAGATATTCTTGCACATTGACTGCGTCTGGAGGTTTGCAGTTTATCCTCTCTAAAACTACCCCGGACATCTGTCAGTCGATGAACTTGCCCTGAAATCCTGAATTTTTAATGAAGTAAACCGCAGGTAAACAGCTTTTTGTGCTCAAATAGCTTCGCGTTGCCAATGTTGCCTGTTGGTTAAATTATGTGCCTTAGGGGTACCTGTTAGCTAGCATTAGCTTTTAGCTAAGTTAAATGTTTACGCAAGGTTAGAGGACATTGGTGTGTATTACACATTAATTGCTAAACAGCCGCATACCATTCCTGTAATATAAGTTTAATTAATTTTGTCCTTCATGTACAGATCATGGCGCTCCACAGACTGTCCTTCAGACTACGGCAAACGGTAAGAATATTGTCAACACTGGGTTCAACTAACTTCACTATTTGAGAATCTGAAGACACATAACCTGTAATAGACATACAGCTTAAACAAGGACAACAAAATTTTATGAAATGAGTGAAGAATAAGCATTAAACTATCATGTACACTCAGGCATGTAAAAAAAAAAAGTAAATGAACGTTAACGAAAACAACTATAGTACCAATGTCCAATATATATTCAAATCAGACTATTCCTGAAATTGTTAACAGGAAGACAATAGTGAAATAAATATGAAAAAATTAATGAACTAGTTTATATATGTTCAATTGTGTGTACATGTACAATCCAGACATTGACTAAACCACACAGGTATCAGTTTAGTTCAGCTTCCTTCCTTTGCTTTTAGAAACAGGATGCTCCATTCAGTCCTAGAAGAGGACCAAAAAGATTCAACTGTGTGATTTAAAGTAAAAATGCATTATATTCTGTTTTTATATATAACAATTCACTAATTAAACTCTCTCTGACAATGCCCATGAGATATCCAAGTCTGATCAACATGACTGATCAATGTAAATAATATTACATAATCACATTCAAACTATGTGACAGCTCAGTTTTTGTTTTTTGCTGAAGAATCTCCATCATTGTGCATAATTGCGGGTAAATAATTTTTTAGGTAACTTATGATATGATGCTTTGACAAAGATGATTTTACTATTTTCTGTTGCCTCTGTATGAATCATAAATGCTGTGTGTGTGCTCTGCACCCTTGGATGTATTTGACTCCTAAATAAGTGTTTTCATCTGCTTTACACACTTGTAGGCTACACATGTCAGGTCCCTGCATACCAGTGGATGCGGACAGCAGCAGGAGGCTGTGGCCTTAGAGTCAGAACCCGAGCCCTTCTCAGTTTTCCGAGCACAGGAGAACGATCCGGTGAACAAAAACTTTACCTGTAAAAATGTCATCATCATGCATGTAGGGAGGGAAATGCAGTGTGGCTGCAGCGTTGCAACAGAACATTTTGTTTGTAGAAGCAGTAGTGCTTTGTGCATTTGTTTGAGTTTGCATTTTTTTTCTCTTTCCAGGCATGTCAGTCAGAGAAACACGCCGGCCAGTATTACACACTGCCCTCTGCACACATTCGCACTCTTTTCCCTCATGGCCTCCCTTGGCGCTATCAACAACAGGTATGTGCTTGTGTGTATGACTGTAGAGATATTCCAATACCATTTTTCCCCTCATGATACTGATTCTGATACCCAAACTGCCAGTGTATAAAACATAATAATTTCTTTAAAACTTGAGGTGTAATCATAATTTAGTAAAATACAGGGATTTAAGTAAAACACTATGAAAAAAAAGTAGTGCAACAGCAACTTAAAAACTAAAATCTTGGACAGTGTAATTCTTTACACGTCACCTTTTTACTGGTGAGACTTAGTGGTTTAAAATATTGGCAACTTAGACATTTTGCTAGCTCTGCCAAATCTCCCCATTCTTCTTCATATCTCTTAAAAATAGTTGTTGACAGTGGCAGCGCAGCTTCTTGTTTACTGTTTAAGAGTGACGGAGAAGAATTGATCTTAGGCATTTTGGGATTTCAGAGCTAACTGAGCTAAGTGGGTACCTAATACATCTGGCGGTATTGGATCGGTGCACAGACTGGTGTACTTATAAATACTAA
>JAPZDX010000024.1:15350737-15365156 GCA_029783625.1 Naso annulatus
CAATGGAAAGAATCAGGGAAAAATAAGAAACCCCTGAGAGAACCGCAGAGGAGTGATCCCTCTCCCTGGGACGGACAGATGTGCAATAGATGTCACATGTACAGAACACAACAACAAAACAATCACAATGTAGTTGCTATATCTTCAATTCTGAGAGTGTATAGATCCAGAAATTTATTTGTTTACCAAAGAACTGTATTAAACCCAAAGGTAATAAATTTGCAGTCATAAAGATCTGTCTTTAATCCAGAAACTCCTCACATGTGAGATGCTGTAACCAAGTATTTTGTATCTAACCAATCACTTAATTATTTAAATCATTAGTAAGAGGTGAAAGCAATATTACGCAACAAGATTAAAGACATTAGCTTAAAAAATGACCAACAAATTCAATTACCACCTCTCTTTAACAGTTATAACAAAATAACCATCATGAATTTAAGATTTACTACAAGGCTGTTATATTAGATTGAATATAGTTTTAGGTGTACCTTATAAACTGGCATCTGATTGTAAATAGGAAACCTTTAAAATCGTCTGCAGTGTAATGTGTGTTCAGTACAGTGCTAAGGTTGGTAAATGTGTGGTCAAGTGTCAGCGTTCACAACGTTAACGTTAACATTCCTCTGCATGAGAGTTAGCGTAAACGTTACTAGCGTTTGACTTTAAAACTGAAACTAAAAACTACATGTTTATGTTCCCTAAAATTCCCCAACTCGTCCTGTCAAGAATATGTTTAATCAAAAACACAAAAGTGAAACGAAAGCGAACCAAATATCAAGCAACCAGTGTGAACACTGTCTACACGGTTAAATGGCAAGGTAATACTATAAACCTTCTCCTCTCAGCTGTTCGTGCTGTTTAGTGCAAAACATAATATCCCCAAGCTGTCAAAGCAAAGCGTCGAGCACTATGCCTTAACAAAACTGTCAAAAACATGCAACCCTAACAAAACTATTCTTTATTTGCTTTTGATGTGTTTCTGGACAGAGATATAAGCAAGTGTCACGAGTTTATTTAGAGTTAACAACAACAAACGCTGCTAACTGCTAACTGGCTAGCTGGTGTTGAGCTGTAGCAGGCAAGCGAAACAAACGGTTAATTTGGGAAAATGGTGTCCTGTCAACCGCACAAAATGATACAAGAGAGTGCCATACATAAATAAAGAAAAACGTTTATCTTACCGGGAGTTTGGGGTGCACTTCTCCCTTACAACAGTGACAGAAAAACCGATGCGGTGGAACAGCCGCAGCCTCCGCCATCTTCCACAGCCCAGCACAAACACTGACGTCGGTCCTCCACAAACTGAAGACAGCTGTCCGCCTCCAGCCCGGCATGCACCGCGGCACCGCTGGGCAAATCCGAGCGAGCTAAGCCGAAGAGCGGAAGTGTTCGTGTGTTGTCAGCATGTGTTTTGTCTTCTGTCTGTGGGATGCTTGAAATTAAGGACCAGCTTTGTCCAGAAACTTCACTTTCAAAAAGGTTTGTGAAAATTACTAAAGAAAAAGTCGTGTCGACTGCATAACGTTTGAGGTTAAAAATGAGCAGTTTTGCTAGTATGTGCAGTGGGCACATGTAGTCTTGCGACAGTAAAAATAACCTTATTGGCCTAATTCTTTTGAACTAAGTTAGTCAATCACATGTGCAGCCTTGTGTTTGGATTGCCACAATGAATGACAAGCACTGACACATTTACACTGTCAAGTGTCAGTACAGCTTTTGCTGTGAGTACCTATTGCACAGTGCCAACTACGCACTTAAAGATAACCGAAATTACACTGTTTACCTAATGTATAGGCATAATTAAACTCAGTCATTTTGGTAGCTTTTTATTTTTCTTTAAAAGAATCTACCCGAATGATGGTCCATGCAATTCTGAAGCAATTTAAGTTTCTTGTCCCAGTTTTAAGACTCTTGTCCTTGTTTGATGCCTTTAATGAAGCTCTCAATTGACTTCATGTTACACTTCCATAACTTTGAGAGATAAATTAACAAAAGAATCATGCAAATAAAGACAGCAGAGGAAGAGATATTTTGACTTTTAGTCAGTTCAAATAGTATTAGTAAAGCATCAAAATTGCTCTGTCTTATTAGTGCTTAACTCAAACAGTAAACTAGTCAAAAACAAATCACAGATAATGAGATTTTTTTTTTATTACAATGTTTTAACCAAATGTGCCAAAATATTATCTGGTTCAAGCCTCTTAAATGTGAAGATTTGCAGTTTTAAAATAATGTATAACATGTAATTGTAACGTGTATAGCTTTGGGTTGTGGACTGATGATAGAAGGAAACAAGTCATTTGAAGACTTCACCTTGGACTGAAACCCACTGATTGATGTTGTGAGGCTTTATTTATTCAGGAAATCTCATTGAGATCAGGGCTTGACCGAAATGGGATTTTTTGGGGCTAATGCCGATACCAATATTGAGTAGTAAGAATATTCCGACATGAGATATATCGGTCGATGTTCTATACACATAATATTTTGAATATAGTTATCAAACATGTGAGACAAAGATATGTTATGAAAGCAGGATATCTAACAAACTTTATTCCAAACATCAGTGCACTGAACAAGGAACCTTCACTTGATACCAATTAAATAATGCACCGCCCTCTGCTGGCCAAACTATTTACACCATTTTAAATTTCAAGTCCAAGCATTTTTTCCAGCCTTACAAACAGTTTTAATATCAGCACTCACTGGAGGACATATGCGCTGATACCGATATATCTGCAACAGGCCAATATCAGCCGATAATATCAGCAAACTGATATATCGGTCAGGCCCTAATTGAGATCAGTAATAACTTTTGGTTGTATCTGTCATAAAAAATGTGTTTGCAGCCATCTTTGTTGCTTTGCAAAAGGCAGAAAATGCCCCTTTTCTGTCTTTATGGAAGGTTACGGTGCAGATGAACAGCTGCTTCGGTGCTGCTGTATATCCTCCAATATATGCATCTGAAAGAGTGATGTCACTGATGGTCTCTCAATATTGTAATCTGCAATGTTTAGTAATAAATTACAAATTTATCACTTTTGTTTGAATATTTTTCCTCAGCAACAGATAGCAACCAGTGTCTTTGCCCATGGCAACAGCAGTCCTCCTCCAACATAATACAACATTTCAACAACATTACATGACAACATTTCACTCATTGTGTAAAAAGGTTCTTTTTCACAGTAAAACTATCCACCCTCTTGCAATCAAAGCAGTTTCTGTTCTGCTTATATTTCCTATTCATAGTAAGTGTCTTTGTAAATCCTTGAATTCAGTGAGCCCTTGTCTGTAAAGCTTATTTAGTGCTTTATTGGAATATAGACGTTCTGAAAGTCAAGATAAGTCCACAGTATATAAGAGAAGCAAAATTGCGTAGTTATATAGACATAGTTATATCAACTGTTGTGTGATACAGGTGTTATTGAAGGAAGGTTGTTTGCAAACTTATAGTGAGCCTAGTTGTGAGAATGTTCTACATCTGCGTGTTCCCCTGTGTGTTTGACTGTGCAGATGACTGCCCAGGAGGTGCGGCTGTGTGGTCTTCTGCTGCAGGAGCATTTTGGAGAAGTGGTGGCAAAAGTGGGAACACACATGCTCAAAAGCGGAGCACAGAATTTAAGAACCATCATTCACGAGAATGGCACCCCACTGGACCTGGTACCACTCCTGCACTTACTGTCTCTGTTTCACACCATGAAAATATTGTAATCTAAAATATTATGCAGTAAATGTGTAACTACCTTTACAGCATTTCCAAAAGGACATGTAGCAGTCCTGCCTTTGTTGTTACCTTGGTGCACAGTCAAACCACTGTCGACGTGATGTGCAGCGTATTTACATGCAGTGATAATTCAGTGGTGTAGCGGCAGTTTTTTGCATCATCAGTTAAAATGCTAAACCTGATTTCCCTTTACATGACGAGTTGCTGTGATTTGATAAAAAGTAAAACATTAACACCATGTTCCTCTAGGTTTTATGACAAGCAGAACTTTGCAAGGGAGGACAAAACAAAACAATCAGTTTTAATATGTAATCCATCATATAGAACATAAAAACATGCAAACAGCCTTAATTTGATTTTTAACCTGTTTCTTTTGTGCTTTTAAAGGGAGTAATGATGCTAAAACACTCACTCTCTCCTTGTTTCGCTCTCAATGTAGGTTAAGAAGTCCCTGTGTGTGCTTGTGCAGCATGGGGTCTGTGTGTTCAGCTCAGGCCGTAAAGGACCTGGGAGCCCTACAGAGTATCGAACCAGCCGTGATCAGATTTTGAGAATTCTGCGATACCCACGCTACATCTACACTGCCAAAACCCTGTATGGGGACACTGGAGAGCTTATTATAGAGGAGTTACTACAGAGAGGGGAAATGACAATGAGTGGCACAGTCAAGACAGTCGCTGACCGTCTCACACAGAACATGGAGGGTCAGTATTTCAGTGTTCAGGCAATCCGCCAAAACAAGCTCCAAAATATTAATAACAGCAGCAATTTTTCTGTCTTTCCTGCTGTTCTAGAGGGTCGCAGCATGGATTACAGTGAAGTGTCCTCCACTTTCTGTAAACTGATCGAGACCCATTTTCTTCAGCGCTGCCCTCCAATGGTGGGAACAGGAACAACAGGTAGCACTACCCCAGCTACTCCTGCAAACCCTGGTACTGTTGCTGCCCCTGTTGGCAGCGCAATGCCCTCAGCAGAGAGCTTCCCCGACTGTTACAAGGTGCCTCAAATCACACTTATTGGGCGAGGTAAACGCCAACTATCCGCTGAGGATGGAGAGGACCAGCGGAATGCAAAGAGGCCTAGAATGGATTCAGAGGTGGGCGTTTGGAACCAATTTGCCACTGAAAACTTCAACTACCTCCTAATTTTCTTGTCCCTTACGTTTAACATATTGATGATGCTTTGAGTGAGCTTCCATCTTTCTGTCTCTTATGCTCAGAAACATGGTGATGAGGGGATTTACTGGCGGGTGAATTTTGAGAGGTTCCATCTCCATTTTAGAGATCAGGCCATCATCAGTGCTGTAGCAAACAAACTGGACCAGGTGAGGTTCACACATTGATACTTAAAATGTATTACTTGATAAATATTAACTGGGTAATCTTAGTCCGTTATAAGAAGCAACCAGCAGAGGGTTACCTTAGCTTAGCATCTAGACTGGGAATAGGTGGAAAGGGTTAGCCAGCTTTGCTTACCAGCACATTTAAAGCTCACAAGTGAACATGTTGAATATCATCCATTGTTTGCCTGCTTGATGGTGATGTGACCCGATGGAGTCACTGTATTGGGCCAAAAGATACAGAAATTGCAATTTTAAACTATGTGTGGATTAAATAAACAAGATATAATCTGATCTTTAGATGTTCAGGTAGGTGGGTTAGTTTGATAGGCAATCATATATGCTAAGCTAAGCTAACCAGCTGCTGGCTGTAGTTTGATACTTGCCATACACGGATTGGAGTGGTGTCAATCTTCTTATCAAACTCTCCGCAAGAAAACAAATAAGTTATTATGGTAGTAGTAGCTTATTGTTATAACGATTGTCTTCCTCAATCATTTCATTTTATTAACTCAGACGAGCAGTGAGATAGTGAGGACGATGCTGAGGATGAGCGAGGTGACAACCTCGCCCACAGCCCCCTGCACAAAGCCGCTCTCCGCCAATGAGATCTTCAGGTCCCTCCCAAGTAATTACAACATTTCCAGACCCATCCTAGACCAGTACCTCACTCTACTGGTTGATGACCCGGTATGACCTTTACAAGACACACACATCTTCCACTCCTGTTTTTTTTATCTACATGATAAATTACTTTAGTTATACTTGTCCTTCTCTTTTCCTAGATGGAGTTTGTGGGGAAGGCTGGTGAAAGTGGAGGAGGGATGTATGTTGTCAGTATCCTTTTCAATCAGAGGTCACTTATCAAAAACTAAAACAGTTTGTGCCATTGTATTCATGAAAAAAAGCATGGCTGCTTTTCTTTAACTCACTTCTCAGATCTGCACAGAGCGCTGGCTAATCTGGCTCGGGCCACACTTGAGTCTGTCGTACAGGAGAGGTGAGCGACTGTGTGTTTTTAGATTGTGAGATCATTAGCTTTTCATTATTAAATTTAATCACTTTTAATCTGTCATCAGATTTGGATCCCGATCAGCGCGCATTTTCCGTCTGTTGCTAAGGAAACGCCATCTTGAGCAGAAGCAGGTGGAGGATTTCGCCATGATTCCAGCCAAAGAGGCCAAGGACATGCTTTACACACTACTGTCACAGAACCTGGTTCAGCTGCAGGTACATGCACTGAACATTACACACCTCTGAACTTATGACTTTGATCTGAATGAAGATGAGACGTGAATCCCTGAAACAGACATAACAGACAAATATTCAATTCGAACTTCAAGTGTCTTTGGTCCAGTTTTTTCAGCGTATTAACAGAAGTGACTGTCGGAAAGTAGGAGCAGCCCAATAACCTATTTTGAAATAATTTGACACACTTTTTGAAGAGGCATTAATTGAATGAGATAAATTATGAAATTTAGCCACAAAGCATCGCAGCCTAATTCTGATGTAACTGTTTGTGTGCGTGACATTGGTGAAACTAAGGAAACTGAACTGCTTTAGTTCCATTCGATCACCTGGATTAACTATAAAGCCACAACAGATTTGGTTGCTCATAGAAGTAATTTTGTTAAGAGAACTGAGATTATCAACATTTCCCATATTACATACATGTCTTGAAGGGAGACTTTAAATTTGGATCCTTTCAAATCCTGCAAATCTCTCCATCTGTTGAATAACTGACCAGTGTTTTTAGCCCATGCTCTGTCACTGTCTCCGTTAGCTTTTATTTTGTTTTTGGTCAATTCTTTTCCTTTTTAAATGGCGATGTTTTTATTGTATCGGCCACAAAAACAAGGGAAGAAAAATCTCTTCTTGCTTCCTTTAACAGGCAATGTGCTGTTCACCATGAAACTCTGCTTGAGAAAATGTAGAAAGAGACTCTGCTGCCCTGAATGCCATGAATTGTCTTATCTGATTTTTTGTGTATTCAGACCTGGTGACTGGCATTGAGAATGACTCAATAGAAACAGTCTTTCTTTTCACTGATATGCTTATGTAGGTCATATAGAGACATTAGTATTACACTGAGACTGTTTCATAACCAGTAGAAAGGCTCCTTGTAACTGTTAAAGTGACCATTTTGCTATTTCTCTGTCAGATTGAGCGTTTTAACTGGCACGTGTAGATTATTTGAGTCATCAGATTTGAGGGAGCAGCCTTAGTTCTTATTTTAATCTACCTACTCCGTCTCTCTGAATAGTCACCGTATTTCTTTAATTCTTCAGGAAGTCCCAAAGACTCCAGACTACGCTCCCTCTCGCACCTTCTATCTTTACACCGTCAACCAACTCCCAACGGCGAGAATGCTGCTTCAGAACTGCTACAAGGTAGAACTGAACATCCCATAACCTGGTTAGAGATCTGAATAGAGGAGAAATCCTAAGGGCGTGCTTTTTATTTCTTTTTCTTTGGTTTTGCCTTCAATAAGGTTCATCTCTTGACATTTTTCTTTTTACAGACAGTAGCCAACCTCATAGAGCGACGCCTGTTTGAAACCAAAGAGAGCAAGTGAGTTCATTATAAATGTATTGTCCCTCTATCTTTAAGGCTGAAAGATTTCATACAGTCCTGTGTGAAATCTAATGCATTGTCACAGATCAGTGGTTAGTAGTTTTCTGCTTGACTGACAGGCGTCTGCTGGAGAAATCCCAGCGAATCGAAGCCATTCTGGCCTCTCTGCAGGCCAGCGGGGCTGAGCCCGAGCAGCTGACGGAGGTGGAGGAGATGATCACTGCTCCTGAAAAGCAACAGCTGGATTCCCTACGGCTTCATATCAACAAGTAGGAGCACAAAACGATGCTACGTGTCCTCTTTTTATAACATGTTTCCTTGGTGTGTCGGTGTTAGAATTCTCACTATCATTCTTTTCCTTTCCAGGTTGGATTCAGCAGAGAACCAGGTGGATGAAACCATCTTTCTTCTGGAATCGTACATCAGCTCAAGTGTCACAAGTTGAAAGTCAAACTCACACACAGTGCTGTTGCTGTTAATGCTTATGTATAAATGCTGTCAAATATGGCTGTTTTATAATTTATATGACTGGGTTGTTTCAGTTTGGAGCGATGTTCGGTTTCAATAGAGTATTTTTCTTGTTTTTAATACACGCAGCAGTAAATGAATAAACTGAGCACAATCATACTTCTTTTCAACAGATTTAATTTCATTAAAGAACAAACACAAAACTGTAAGACAAACGTAGAACGAAGTGATTTTTTGAAATGTAAAACCATGAAGAAGTCTGTATATTAAATAATAGAATTGTGGTTTAATACACTGGCTTTTCTTTAAAATTAAAAAAAAAAGTATTTACACAAGTACTCCCGACATTTGAAATAGTGGGAGGTGCATTTCTGTCAAAATGCTCTTTTTGGTCCTGGATGTCTCTGTTGTGTCCATGTATTGAGTCCAATCCCAGGACTATCTTACCCTTTTTCCACCAACATTAGCTCTGAGTCTTAAACTAGTTGTATTCAGGATTTTAGAATCTTGTGCTATCAAGCGAACCTGCTTGTGTTTGCCCCCGACTTTAGTAAAACCATTGTAATCAAGGATGTGCCATCAACGAAGGGTGCGACGACCTGTAAAATATCACACCCCTCCAATTTAGTTCATGCCTCAGGTCAAGGAAAACTTGCTATTTTTGGTTCCAGCTGGGAACAATTTTTAGATTCCAAACCAAGTTATTTTAGGTCGACATGGTCTGAATGAACAACATCATGTGTGCAAACTAAAATAGAACCAGTTCCATGTTGGCAGAAAAGGGGTATCTCTGTGCTTTGTACGAGGTGGACTCGTGGTAGTTGTCATGAAAAAAATGACTTGTCATGGCAGCGAAGTTGGGCTCAGTCCTCGTGGTTCTCATCCTCTCCTCTATGTTTGCGTGCAAAGAATCCCAGCTGGCGAGAAGTGAGATACAGATAAATTTTTTGTGTATACATAATTTACTTTCCTGAAGAATTTGAAGGTGAACATGAAATTTAAATACCTTCCACAGTATGAAAATGATAAGGGCCAATAGCAGCAACCCTCCAATGATGCTGCCAATCAGAATCCACAGTGAGATGGGAATAGCTCGACCCTTCAGAACCTCCAGTACAGTCTACAGAAACATCGATAAAGGGAGAGATTAGAGGAAGTAGGTTTATATTCTGCTGCACAAAATCCTGCTCAAGTCTCCTTACCTCCCTCCAGACTGTTCCTGTGCCCAGAGTGATGAGGTTGGTCTCCTGAGCTGCCAGGCGATAGGTGCCTATTATCCTCACTGACTTATATTTGGCCTAGAAAAAGAGACACAGAGGAGATGACCAATGTTTCTGTCATAGGACAGAAAAGTCTAGTTGTAACGAGCTTCTGCCTGCAGACGTGTAACTCACTTTTCTGAAAAAATCATCATGAACTCTGCGGCTGACGCGAATGACAGTGGCCTGGCCTCTCAAAAGCTGCTGGACTTCACAGACGACCTCGGTGCACCATGACCTGCTACAGTTCTAAACATACAAAACAAACAGCATGTTAACATGTACACTGGTGCTGCACAGTGTGCAGTAGCTGCTGCATCACCAGGGGCCTCACCAGTATGTCATTCTGCATCATGTCCTCAGGATGAAGGGAGCGCACATCTCTCTGTCTGGCCTTCAGCTGGGCCAGATCACTCAGCACACTGCAGTTCACCCCTGTGGCCTACGGGGCAATTTAAACATGTCAGATTTGATCTAAAAGGGAGATTCAAACACTCACGCACAGGGTTCATACAAAGGTCCTGAAAGAGTGGTCTGGAAAAAGCATAATTTTAACCTCAATGTTTGATTTACTCCTTGAAAAATGCTTGATTTTCAACATGCTCCAGTGTTTTGTCCTCACAGTCGTTCATGTAAACCAATTTTTTTTTCTTTTGATATTCTAAATGATACAATCACCCAATCATATTCGTTTGTCTCCTTGCAGAAAAATGAATGAACATTATGTAATAATGGTTCAAACACAAGTCAAAGTTAAAAAGTGCTTGACTTTGGCTCTTTAAAAGCTGTGCAAACCCTGATTGCAGCAGCCGTACTTACATTTTGTGATGACACATCAGTGACGGTCATGAAGACTCTGTCTTCTGCAGCCACAGAGGGCAGATGCAGCCTGAGCTCCAGATTACTCACAGAATAACAACCAAGATTCTGTAGCTACGAACACAAGCCAAAAAACATGATCTAATTTTTGCCTCGTTTTACACAGTGATGATGACTTATGTTTTTTAATGAGCATGAGGGATTTGCTTTGCTTTACCCTGAAGTGTGAGTAAAATTCTGGTCCAATTGCCTCTGACGCTGTCCGAGTGGGATGGACCTCATATCGGTTCAAATTAGAGTCACTGCACAGAAGAAAGGGGAAAAACACTTAAATACAAAAGGGTATTTAAAGAAGCTTAAATATCTGACTGCTGAAAAAATACATACAGAACGCTGCGTGACCACATACCTGCTAACAAACAAGTCTGGTTCATACTGAACAAAACTCTGCAGTTGGACACTGTTGTCCTCTAAAGTCTCTTCTCTCTCCACACTGTCACTGTAAAAAAAAAAAACAGTCACGTAAACTCAGAGAACACAGCCAAATTTTAATCCCTTGTTGCAGAAACTGTGTTAAAACTTTACTGAAGTTTCCAGTATTTCTGAACTGTGTGCATAAAGTTTCTTAGGTGAGCTACCTGGCAGCATTAAGCTTCATCTGAACTCGACTGTGCAGAGACGTGCAGCTGAACTCAAACTCCAACATGAAGTTCACCTGCAAACCAAAAATAGAAAAGACCAGGCTGCTGAAGTGACACATTTCACCTGGAGGAAATGAAGTGTGAGTGGGCTGAGTGATGAATGAGTGATGGAGCCGTTTCCTCAGCATGGACATACTTTAGACTGAGAGCGAAACACTGGGTAGCTGACGTTACACGAGTGGCTGTTGGCACCAAGAGCAGTGCACTCGATCTTAAAGTGGGCATCCTCCTACATGGAAAGAAAGAGAGAAACAGAAATTTTGTGTTAGCGCATATACGTAGATTTACATGTATGATGAGTTTCACATGATGTTGCGTGTGTTTGCTGTGTTTGTGTGACTTACCCTGATGCTGAGGCTGGAGAAGTGCAGGTTACGTGAATAGTGCAGCGTCAGGCTGGTGTTGTAGGCGTTTTCCAGTCTGTTCTCGAGCTGCACCTCCACAGCCAGACGCCTACGAGGGCTGCGAATCACATAAGGCTTCTGTCTATGGAGAAAACAAAATGAGAACTCACTCAAACCAAGGAGACATCTGATCTTGTGGAGCTCACACAGAAAGAAAATACAGTAGAGGAATATTTCAGATCTGTACCTGGTTCCAGAGATGTCCATATGAGCCTGCAGCACCAGGTCTGTTGTGCACACATCGTCCTCACCGCAGTCTTTAAAGAACTGGATCTGAAGAGGTGCATGTGGAGCAGACAGCATGTTTGATAGAGAAAAGAAGGAGAAAATACGATGTAATGAGAACAGTCAGTGATACGCCACTCACAGATTTCTTGACAGTTGTTGGCCAGCCTTCATCCAACACCGGACCGCTCTCTGTGTTGTTGATCTTAAACCGCAGTGAGAAGCTAATTGGACGGATGTAATCTGCTGTATCCTACGGGGAAGACAGAGAGAAATCAGTTCACTCAGTTTGTCCGGCTGCATGTCTAAGAGGGATGCTTCAACGTCAAACTTGATTTGAGCAGCAACACTCACAAAGACATGGAAGGGCAGCTTGTAGCAGACAGTTTGTCCTGTGTGAACCCGGACTGCCAGCTGGGTCTGTCGGTGGGAGCTGTCGTCAAACAGCGCCCGCGCAGACAACTTCCTGTCGTCCAACATGGCCGACACCCACAGATCTGCGGAGGGAGCAGGCAGTTGGGAC
This sequence comes from Naso annulatus, assembly GCA_029783625.1. NCBI lineage: Eukaryota > Metazoa > Chordata > Actinopteri > Acanthuriformes > Acanthuridae > Naso > Naso annulatus. Next base: position 15,362,777 of record JAPZDX010000024.1, read on the forward strand.
AGATGGTGAGTGCTGGAAAATTCCCATTTCAATCATTTGTGTGCCAGGTAAATTTGCAACACTTGAAGTGATTGTTACAAGGACAAGAGAGTACAAGCCTGTGATTTTAGGGTTGATAAAAAAGTGTTTTACCAAAGCTGTTGCTTTGTGGTCCAGGGGAGCGGGAGACGGTTGTGAAGCAGGCAGTGGCATTGAGACAAGCAGATTCTCTGCCTCCCCTCTGGCAGGTCTTCTGAATGACGTTGATGGAGTGCGGCTGGAAGGACAGACTCACATTGATTTGGACTATGCTTCGAGAGCTGGGGACAGAAGGGACAGTAGATGATAAAAACATGATTTGATTTTCAGCCATATGACACCGCAAAAATGTAGAAGCCAGTAGATGATTTGAATCTACCCACATAGAAAATTAAATATAGATTTTTCTGGACGATTTATGTTCTTTAATGTGGGCACCAGCTGGCTATAGGTGACATTTAAAGTGTAATTATATAAATAAAACATGTCCAGTGCCCTTCCCTCCCTTCCCACCTGAGCAGCACGGCGCTGCCCTGTGCTCCCACTGCCAAGTCTATTAGCTCATCTCCATCCAGGTCCAGCCGAGCACTCACACTGCGGCCAAAATACTGCAGGGAGGGGGAAATTGATGAGCCTGGAATACGCTGAGAAGCAGACACAGAGACAGAAATCAGCTTGGTTGAATCCTGAAATACTTGAATGAAAATGCAAATGTAGGGAAAGGGAAAGTACCTGCTTGTAGTCGTGGATGATGTGAATACCGTCTCCGTGGTAGATATAGACGGCCCCCCTGTGTTCATCCTCCAGTGGGGCTCCCACCAGCAGGTCAGTGAAGCCGTCGTGGTTGAGGTCTGGAGCGGCTGCCAGTGCATATCCAAACCTGGCATCCTGTGACTTTTCCTCAGACTTCAGAGTGCCATTAGACACAAACACCTCCTCCTGGAAGAAGAGCAAAGAGGAGGAAAAGAAGAGTTGGAGGTGAGAGGATAAATTGCAGGGGCTAAAAAATAGATATTACTTTCAGTCTTACATGGATATAGCAATGGAGACCTAAAAAGAATGAGATACATTTTGAGTATTCTCATAATGACCCCTGAGTAAAGGAGAAGAATGATGACAGTCACTGCTGTCTTACCCCACTGAGGGTGTAGATGTAGACTCTGCCAGCCTCCTTGTTTCCTGAGCCGAGATACATTGGAGCTGCAACCAGAAGGACATCAGTGATGCCATCCTGGTCGATATCCAGCCCACACACCTCACTGCCATAGTAAGATCCAATCTACACACAGAAACATGCGCTTTCAGCTTATTGTCAGTAGGGGGAGCTCCAGCTTTAATCTCTAGTAAAAATGAGTTTCCTGCTGTAAATAAGTGAACAAATACAACTGAGTGAAGGCAGAGAAGAGTGTCACATGGAGAGCTTACCTGTTCTCCGTTAAGAGCCTGTACGATGTTGACATCGCCGTCATCGCTGAGTTCAAACAGGATGACTTTTCCTTTGTGTTTGAATCGAGGGGCTCCAGCCACATACAGCCTCCTCCAGTCACCAACTACCACAGATGACACCGTGTAGCCTGGAGACAAACACCTTTTAAGAACTGAGATTTTGTGATCATTTTCATACTGTGGCAACCCTAAACCTAGTGGTGTGTTTTTTACAGGCTGGTGAAAAGTGTGATTTCAGAGTTCTAGAACAGGAGTTCATTGACAAGTTATGCTTCAAGAAAATAAACCTGAAAGATTAACATTAAACAGACATGATGTTTATATTTTGGAGAGGATCACACAAACTTCAGCACTTATTACACTGAAAGAGTTCTTTGGGAGTTCCTTTGCTTGTCATGTTAAAGCCGGGGTTGGTAACTTTGGGGTAAACATCCACAACTTTTTTGTGTTGTGTTGGAACAGCTATTAGTAAGCGACGTGGTCGAGAGTATCTCGAGATCTCAGCGTTTTCCCATGCCTTTGTATTCAGGATTGATAAAGATCCTATTGGTACCTTTCTATTTGCCCAATCAGTGAGGCTCTCTGTAATCCCTGTCCTGATTGGCCAGTCTACGCTGCACACCTTAGCGACAGATAATATCGATACGAGCTGATCAGCTTTGTGCTTTACACTCTGCCGACAAGAGAGTGTCTGCAAGCGAAACTGTTAGCCAAGCTCGAACTGAGACAGACTGGTTAATTCTGCCGCAACTTTCCCTGCAATCATTTTGTCTCAGTTCAACCTGGACTATAAAGAGACGGCGTCAACAAACAAGAAAAAAAACGCGAGGCGGTACAAAAACAGGGAGGGGAGGGTACAGCGGAGTTGCTTCCCAATGAGTCTCATGCTATAGCTAATGATAGCTTGTTAGCTCAT
>JAPZDX010000024.1:15374023-15384543 GCA_029783625.1 Naso annulatus
GGTGCCCCATATACAGAGGCTTTGTCCTCGCCGCAGCGACCACGGGTTCGATTCCACCTGTGGCCCTTTGCTGCATGGCATTCTCTCTCTCTCCCCTGTTTCCTGTCTACTCTTCAGCTATCCTATCCTATATAAATGACAATGACATGTAGTAACACTGGTACGGTCCTTTAATACATCAAGATCTAATCAACTTACCTTCGAATAAACAGTGGTTGAGTCATGGCTGTTCAGATTTTAATATTCAACATCTTTACAGAACATATTCTTGTTTGCTGTTTAGGTGTTTTATCTTTTTAAGCTACTTTCTGTGAATTTAAAGTAATCAGTGCTATTCTGAGTAACTGGTCCTCTGCAATTTAAATATTCTAATGGGCATTTTAACTAAGTGATAAGTGAGGAAATTTTGTTCTTTAAAAAATTTTGCTAGTAAACTTATACTGTAGTATGATTTACATTCTTGAATTCTATCCGAATCAATCGGTTTACAGAGCAACATGACTGATAGATCATTAAGGTTCTTGTGTTGGGGGATTGTAGTTAATTATTATCTCCACCAGGGGGAGGCAGAGATCATTAAAAGCTGCACAGCTGCTCCCTTTAATATGCTCACCTCTGAGTTACAAAAATCAACAACAATTATTTCTCTAGTATGAAGTCAGCTGATTGTGCTGCTCTTGATAACTTACCTTCATAGAGTTCGTCCTTTTTTCAAGCAGGTCACTGATGATGGATCGTATCGCCTTTGACAGAGGGTTGTCCAGTTCCGGCAGGGAACACTGAAAGACACAATTAGGAAGGCTTAACATGGTAAACATGGCAGGTTGCCCTTTGTAAATTAGAGTTTGTTCTGAATGAATTGCCTGGTTAAATAACCAATAAATAAATAAAAACCAAAATATATTGGTGCCACATGTGGAAGTGGTGTTTGAGCCTGAAAGATAAATGTTTGAACTGGGAGCTTTATGTGTTTAATTTCCACATTACTGACTCAGTTTACCTCATTTCACAGTTTAAACTGATCTACTATTGGATCATATCATGGCCAGATGTAAGACTCCCACAAGTTTAATCTAAGCTTAGGCAAAGCATATTGCCTGACTAATCCTCCAGACATTCTCTTATCATACTGTAATGCCTGCAGGTCCCACAGAGGTAACAAAAAGTCTCGTCTAACATCTAAAAACCAGATATTGTTTCATTTGATTTATAAATACACCGAGGCTTAAGTGCTTTTATTCTGACCATGTGTCCTTGCAGGTGTGCGAGGGAGGGCAGGTTAAAGATGTTCTGGATGAGGTCTGGCGCGCTCGCCTGGCCCAACCACAGAAACATGGAGTGGCCGTTCTCCAGCAGGAACACGCCAGAGTCCGTCAGACGCTCCTCGGAGCAGCGCAGCGGAGGCGGAAGAGTCTCGCCGCTTACGTCCACGTTGTGCTAGAAAAATATTACGACGTTTAGTACCTGAAACATGGTCTAAGAGAGTTTCAGGCATGTGCAGTCATTTAAGAAAATAATTCAGGAAATCTCGCATGCATGAGATAACACACAATCTCCCTTCTATATGACAAATGTATAAAATATTACATATATTGATAGTACAAGTTCCTGTACAGTCAGTGACCCCTACCAGTGGGATGAGGCGAGGGTAGAGCAGCAGCTGTGTGTCCTCCACCCCCATGGCCATGACAGACAGCCTCTGCTGGGCTCTGTCGTCTGTTGAGAGCTCTGTGCTGCTAACCAAGGGAGCAGTTTTCATGAGGCTGTTCATGTAGACCGGGAACACCTTCATGGGATCAGGCAGGATCAGCTGCACACGGATACAGGAATAATTAAAATACAGAGACGTGTCACATATGCTCTGTACATCAAGGAGCTTTTTGGATCCTGAAATAAAAGCCTTCGTTGAACGCATTTCATTGCAGGTGTTGTCCTGCACTGACCTGGCTGGCAGCAGAAGGGCTGGCACAGTTCTTCCTGTAGCAGGCCAGCATGTGAGCCGTCTGGTTGACCAGGATCTCCCTCACATTCTTTAGAGGCTGGTTCAAAATGGCACGGTAAGCTGAGCGGGCATGAGAAAAGAATTGTTGAGAGACAAGAAAGGTAGAGGAGAGGAGAACAGGGGCCTAACTGGCAGCCGAGAAGAAGCGAGGGAGTAAAACGCAAAGGATGAACAATTTAAAAAAAATAAAATTTAAAAAATAAAAAAAAAAACAGGCAGGGGGAGGAAGGAGTTGCAGTGTCGATGAAAGAAGGCCACTGAGGGTCAGTAATACAGCTGTGCTTAAGCCTCACTCTGTGCAGGCTCATCTCTACTTTATGTGAAACATGTGGCGCTTATTCCCACAACTCATTCTTCTTTACTCATAAGTCTGCCAGAATTAGTAGATGACCGAGGGATGCATGGGGTAAACTCAACAAAGGTCAGGATGATACCGTAGTGCATCAGCAGGCTATGTCTGCAATACATTACATACCCAAATACATAGAACTAAAAGAAATGACTCCCTCCTGCATTGAAAAATACGTTCATATATCATTGGAAGTGTTTGGCTATAGTGTAATACTTGTGTTTTAACTGCAAACTTTAAGTTAAAGATAAATAAAGTCATCTTGAAGGAGGACAGTCACCTGATTTGGCGAAGAAGTTGATGAGCGAGTCCGTCTCGCAGCTCTTGTACAGCTCCATCAGCTGCGAGCTGCAGTTCAGACTGAGGTTGTGGATTCGGAGACGTCGCTGCCCGCCGATGGTGGTGTAAAGCAAAGCACACTGGGAAACGGAGTGCAAAAGCGAGTTAGAACCGAACCCTCTTGGGAGTTAACTCAAAACAAAAAGAATGAGGCACTTTTTAAAAAAAAAAACATACTTGCATGAGCGCCCCAGCCTCCTCACTCAGCGTGTCGTCGTGCTTCAGCTCTACGGTCATGGCCTTGTCGCAGTCCACAGCTGCCATCTCTATATCTGTGGTGTTGTTCATATGAATGGCGCCAAAGAAATCTGTGGCTCTGAAGCCTGAGTGGAAACACGCACAAAAATTAAATGCCTGAGAGGCATCAGGGATCATTTCCGGTAAGTCTTGAACTATTTCTTACCTGTACTGGTACGAACGCGCATGATGGCGTCGAATCCGATGCTCTTCTGCACGTCCTTCCTCAGGTCTCTCAGGAAATGCTCCCCATCGGTCTCCAACTGAAAACAACCAGCAGATGGCAGTGTTGTCATATTTAGGTCCCATGCCAATGGCAAGCAGACTGGAAGCTCATAAATGTAGCTTAACACAAGTAATTTAGTCAAATACCAAGAGAGATGATTTACTGAAATGTCAGTTTGGGCAAAAGTATCATATAAATGAGCACTAAATGGGATAATGTAGTTTTTATGGAGTGATAAAATGCTGCAGCTTTGAGTAACAGATGCTGTTATGTGTTTAATGCCTTCACCGTGCTGTTAGTTATTAAATAATTCAGTGTATGTATAAGCTATGTGAGTTAAACTGCATTGTGCTGCCTGAGTATGTGGTGTGTTTGTGCAGTTTGCAGTGATTTCCCATGCTTGTTGCACCATTCCTATGGGACAGTTGTATAATAGACTGTGGGTACTGTGCCAAAGTCATTATGTGGCTACAACTAGCTTTTATTAGGCTGCAAATGCCTCTGTCTGTGTTTAATAACGTTTTCTCAGTGAGATGACAATAAATAATACAACTATACCATTCATATCCTTTACATGTCAGCTTGCTGCATCTCTGTTCATGCAGTGACAGGCCTGTAAACAGGTTTGCGTGTCCAACGTTGTACCTGGAAGTTGTTGTACTTGTAGACGGATCCTCCAGTGTGGGAGGGCACGTCGGCCATGGTTGCCAAGTCCACGTATTGGCTGGGGAAAAGGAAGAGATCCACACAGCAGCCCTGTGCTACGCACTCCTTCGACAGCTGCTCATACACCCCTTTCTGAGGCTGGAACAGGGTCTATGAAGAAACAAGGGAAATCATATTAAATCGAATTAATTTGGTATGAAACATCCTGAAAGAAAAATGCTTTTTAAAGAACCTCTAATGCAGAAAGCAATGCTTTGGGCGATTCTGAAAAGGTGTCATCATATTCAGGTGTTTATTTAGCTCTTTATTTTGCTTATTCTTTATTGAAACTGGCAGTTTTTAATTTCCCTGAGGGAACCTGCCCAAAGGGATCAATTAAGTTCTGTCTAATCTAATCTAATCTAATCTAATCAGTTGATTGATAATGGACATACAGCACTGATGTCTATTAAGCTATTTTTTTTTTTCAAATTTTCTTCTTTATTAAAATAGTCGGCAATTGACTTACATGAAACAGTACTGATGTTTATTTGGCTAATTCATTTATTTTTCTCTCAGTGTTAATGTCTAGATTTAGGTAAAAATGTATAACAACGACAAATATCTTTAGATGTGGAGATCAAGCTGTACACAGGAAGTTCACCGGCCGCTCACTTTCTCTTTCTCGGTGTTGACCAGCTTTTTGTCATCCCTGTTCTTCAGCTTGCCGGGAGCCTCAGCCGTGGGCATGGAGGAGTGGAAGATGAAGAGCTTTCCGCTGCATTCTGCTGCCTGAAGGACAGAACGATCAGAGAAGACAGAGAAGAAAGAAAAATGAAACGGCGAGGAGAAACGAATAAAAAGGCGAGGAAAGTGCGAATGAGAGAGGGAGAAGAGAAATGACGAGACAAAAAAAGATATAAAGAGGTAAGACTGGTAAAGAAAGAGGAAAAAAAAAAAAGAAATGCAAAGAAAAATCAGGATGAAAGACAAGGAGATGAGAAAGAGTGAAGGGGGGATGAAAGAGGAGAGAAAGTGAGTGCAGCTAATTGGGAGGCCTGGTTGTATTTACAACCCATTTTATGGAGTCACAGCAGTGTGGTAATGACACAGCGCAGCGGTCTGTGAGTGTACGTTTGTATGTGTGCGTGTGTGGGTGAGTGAGAGCGTCTCAGACGGGTGGAGCGATATAAAAACCTGGCTAATCCCATTGTAGAGAACTGTTTGATGTTCATGTATCGGTCTGTCATCTACTCTACAGAGTAACAACTGTGCATCTGTCCTCTGTGCGCTCCATTATTGTCAGTTACGTGTCAGCTTCACACTGTGGAGCTCCTAAGCAACTTATTTCTCTCCATTGGGAGCAATTTAAGAGCTCATGTCTTGATAAATTTTTTTTTTTTCTCATAACTGCCTTAACAGTTCTCATAAAGCTGAGGCCAAGTTCATTAAAGGATTAGATCAACATTTTGCAAAATTAGCCAAACTGTTTTTGTACCAGGCTGTAAACATGTTTGTTTCGGCTATAAAGTGGCATTTTAATATGGGGCTCTGTGGGAACATGGCTTCTGAAGACAGCCCCAAGTGGCCAGTTGAAAAATTGCAGTTTTGACCACCTGTGTTGGTTTCAAGTGTGTTTTTTTTTTGTGTTGTTGTTGTTGTTGATGTTTTAAACTTTTGTTTGACCAGGTCGAAACTACAGTTACATTGTTTTGCTTTGTGGCTGGTAGTCAGGCCTGTCAAGTCTTCAAACGATTTACAATCTACATTCATTGGAGGCTCTTGTAGCCCCAAAATTGTGAGGTTTTAGTTTGAATTTGTTTAAATCAACTCAGAGTTCTTTCTTGAGATCTTTTCTATCTTTGCTATTGCTAGTTTAGCTCACATTACCTCCATGTGGTCTTCTTAGAGATCTTTCACTCTGTGCTGTCCTAATTTTGTGTGTGTGTGTGTGTGTGTGTGTGTGTGTGTGTTTGGAGACTCATTCCATTGCAAACTGTTCTTGAGTTTGTTTCACTTCTTAGTGTTTACCAACATTACATTTTTTAGCACTTGTGTATTTAGTAACAAACAGAAGATGTGGCGGGTTCATTACTGACTTGGGTGAGCTTATCAGTCCTTTCAGGCAACTTAATGCAAGTTGCAGACAGTGAGGTCTCAAATAAGCCGTCTTAATTAATTTCCTGTACAGTCAAATTTGTCTCTCAAGTCTGACTTGAGTCCAGTTCTCAAATCTTAACTCCACAGCTCAGCGTGAGTGTTTATTGATTATCTTCACAAGAATAAAATCATCAAAGGCCTCCAGGGAGATATATTTGGGAGCTATGTTAGCTAAGTGCTTGGGCTCAGGGTTAAGTCTATGATTAGGACAAGGTTAGGGTAAAAGGTCAAAGGTCAGACATGCAGGGAAGAGTGTTAAAGTTGAGGTCAGGTAGGATCAAGGAATGTATGCAGTCAATGCCAGCCCTTTGAAGTTGAGTGACACAGTGTGTAGATTTGAGTGTATGGTGTGAGCCCTTAATATGTGTGTACTGTAAGTGTGTTCGTGTGTTTTTACAGCTGCAGGAGCGCTGCTTGGCCGACCAGGTCTGGGTCAGTCTGTGCCACACCTGTAGCTGTGCTGAGCCAGCAGCCAGCGAGTCCAACTCAGCTAATCTCGCTGTTTTTCTACCCCGTCATTTTCCTGCCCAGTGCCAACGCTGCTATCTGTTCATCTGCATGTGTGTGTGTGCGTGTATGAGTAGGAGTATGCTTGGGTGAGTCAGAACGAAAGTTTTAAAATCATTTTAAAAACTGTAACAACGCCTTCATTTCTTTATCCTGAAACACAACTTATTCTGAGTAACAAGTTATTTCTTCTTTTGTCATGAGCACTGATGAGTCTGCTGACTCACATTGTGGGAAAGGTCGTGTCGCTGAAAGATAAAGAGCAGACAGAGTGTGCCATAGTGTCCGGATTTCCCGTAACCAGTGTTTTAATGCCACAGTTACTCTATTTTACTGGCTCTTTTTCCAGTCACTGCATTTCAACTACCTTTTAAATGTCCCTCCTAAACTTTGCCAATTTTACCTTTGAATGTACAAAAAAACAGGAACACTCCAATTACCTGTCTGCGTGTGTGTGTGTGTGTGTGTGTGTGTGTGTGTGTGAGTGTGAGTGAGTGTGTGCATGCACAGAAGTAGAACAACCCTCCAAGATACACATGCCGAAATGGAAGTTGTGGCCACACATCAGGTCTGGGTGTGGTGCTCCATGTGGGTATGACTTTAATAAAGCAGGAATTTTATTTTGAAAAGAAAGAGATATTTTAAGACAGAGAGGTTTTCATTAAGCCACTGGCCCTCAACCTATAGAGCTGTTTCTTTAGACTTGGGTTACCAACTTAAATATCCCCGACATTCTTCTACGAAGAAAAGCCATGAAGGTGATCAGGAACTTGGCAACAAATTGGCAGGAGGACTGCGTTAAGGGCATGAATTTTAAGGATGGCTGACCAAAGATTCTATCATTTGTATATCTCTCTACTCAGCGACCGGCAATGCTTCCAAAAACAACAACAACTATATCAGCATTAAAAAAAAAGCACAAATTGTAAACATAACATTGATGTCTTATATAGTAGTTGTGATAAATGTGGTAAAATCATACTAAAAAAGACTAAAATGCCTTTGCAAGGTGTCAGAGGTAAATCGAAAGTTGTTCTTGAACCATGCATGTCTTGATATTTTTTAAAAGATAATTTTATTCTCTAACAGTCAGCATCACTTTAGTGCCCCTGGGATTGAGTAATAGCTGTCTAAACACATGGAAAAGATTTTTTAATTAATGCCTGCACATGATAACAGATGGGTAGAGGCATTGATTGTACCAGCTGTTTTTGGTTGTATCTCAAAGTTGTTTGCAAGTTCAGATCAAACGAATCTCAGCCCTCCAACAACGTGTTGCGTGAGTAGACTATACGCTTACACATCTTGCAAATGGAAGAAACATAAAAGGATCAATATAACTGATCAGCACAACTGCGGATGTAATAATGCGTATTGTTTTGTCCTTTTAGCTTTGTTTAACCAACTTCAGGGGAAAGTATCAGGCTCTTTGGCTTCTAAATGATCCAATACATTACCCAGCTGGTCCCTGACTGTGTCTGTCTGCTGTTTGATGCTGGATAAATAATGTATTGTGGGTTTATCAGAGATTGTTTGATGGAAACAGCTGCCTTCTCTGGCTGGAAACACATTGATGAGAGCAGTGAGAGTGAACCAAAATGGCACAGGTAGACCATAAAGCCAAAACAATGAGCTGAAAGATGACAAATGATAGAAAGAGTTGAGAATTTATCTGAATTATGTGTGTCGCTTACTTGTTATAATTGAAATACTGAATGGAGCAGCTTAAAGTATCCTATGAAACACCACTGAATCCAGTCATGGTGTGATAGCTCTGTAAGCATTAAATCAAAAGCAGCCTGATGGGAAAATACTGGAGCATGTCATAAGAAAGAAGAACAGTCTAAAAGAAAATAGATCTGATTTTCATTATAACTATAAATTACACTGCAATATATTTAGTGAAGTGAAAACCATGAAGAACGTTACACCGAAAAAAATCTACACAGGCAGAAAGTTTCCAGTCAACCAGCCAATTCTACAGTATGTTTCAGTACAAAGAACATCAGCCAGTCAGAGTGAAGTAACAGTGATTGACAGGCCTACCAGGCCATGTGGATGGCGTATGCGGTGCGCGTCTCCCGTCCCTCCTGTCTGCTGATGTTCTTGGCGGCCTCCACCACCTCCTGTGTGGTCTGGTAGTCCTTCAGAGACCACTCATGGACTGCAACTTCACCATACTGCAGTATACCAACCTGGATGTAGACACACACACACACACACACACACACACACACACACACACACAAGTATGTTCATAGATTTGGTGGTACATAGTTGTGGAAAGCAACATTTGAGACTCTTGTTTCTGGGTTCAACTCTCTCTTTAAGTACCAATCCTGTTCTTAAAGCAAACAGCGCAACTTGTGGAATGCTTGAATTTATTCAAAAACCAGAAGTATTTCCTCCTCACCTCACATGCCTGCGACCCCTCACACCCCCCACCCTCCATTTTCAAAATCCAAACCTCCTCCTCTCACTCTTCTTGTTGTTCGGCTCAGAACAGAATAATGTCCCCAGACCCCCCCTTTCCAACCTCCATTCCTCCTCAACCTCACGCAAGCTCGGCTTATGTCTCTTTACATTACAAAAGCGATTTATTCTGGTCTTATTTTGCCAAACCGGTTCTTAATGTGTCACTCTATGAATGTTTTCACTCAAGGGGCTAGCTTGTCTTAATGTTCTGGGCCACAGCTATAGGGTTCCAGTGGTTTAAGCGGGATACTCACTCAAGTTCAAACCCACAAGTTTCCAGAACCAAAGTAAATACTATTCATGGGCAGTGCAAATACACATCGACTTGCACTTTTACCTGCATCTGGTCGGAGCTGATGTGGAACTTGCTGAGGATGTTGCTGAGGAAGTTCTGGACCTCGTACCATGGGTAGATACTGTTGGAGCCGTCCAGCACGATCACTATGTCAATGTATATGGAGCACCCTGCCACATGTGGGATATTTTAAAAAACATCTGGTTAGCTGAAGCAGGCCTGTGCAGCATGTTTGTCCCCCTAAATGCCTGTTTGTGTGTGCAAATGTGTGGTTACTTTGCGATGTTGGAGCGATGGTCTCTCTTGGCTTTAGGTCATCGCTGACGGAGGCACAGATGCCGGTACTGAACATAGACGTGCCACACTCCTGAGACCACAGAGGGGCGCACGCCTGCCAAACACACACACACACACACACATACATAGACTTTTAGCATCTGTCCTACAGGTGAAGAATTTCTGGGAGCATCTACGGTCACATCGAGCGGTTTCTATTTTTAAGCATTTGTGTCTGCTTACAAGACGTGTAGGTGGTTTTTGGTTGCTATCAAAGGGTTGAAACACGTAGACAAATGCGGTCCGGTGACCCACAAATAAACAGGAAAAAAAGACTAAATATGGGAAAAAAGAAAACAAGCCATGAAAAGGAGTAAGTCATGGAAAAACTACAATAGTGTGGTTTGGTGGAGAGGCAGAGAGAGAGAGAGAGAGAGAGACTATTGTTGACATATTGGCAGTCGCTGCTGTCATGAGTGGTTTAACAGAGCTGGAACACCCAACCAGTAAAACAATTTAAATCTGATTGTGCTAAACGTTGGGGGTGAGTGTGGGGTTGGGGGAGGGCATCGTATAAAAATATTTCTCTCTTCAAAGCATGCCATTTATTTGGCTTTCATAGAGTGGGGAGACAGGGAATAAAAGAGAAACTCACGCACAGAGCAAAGAAACGAGAGACAGAAAGTTGGGTGAAATGGGTAGAATGAGAGAAAGAGAAACATCCCGGTTTCACTCGCTCTGTCATTACGGCAGGGTTTCTCCTCAGACACACTAAGAAGAAGGGATGAAGAGATGAATGAGAGAAAGGAAGGAGGGAGAAGATGGAGGAAAGCATGAGAGGTGCTTTGGCTTTTAGTAGGTCTGTCATTAACAAAGGGCTAGAGACGCATTCCAGTCCTGTTTTAGACCTGACCACTGGGGTTAGAATAAATACACACACACACACACACACACACACATATATATATGTATATATACATATTTTTTTCTTTTAATGCTGCATCAACAG
>JAPZDX010000024.1:15400291-15416235 GCA_029783625.1 Naso annulatus
AAGCTCTCTCAGCTGAGCCTTTTTCTTCTGCACAATCTCGCTCTTGTGCACAGCCTCTTCAACCCACTTCTCCAACTCATCCAGAGAAATGCCCAGCTCTTCCTCCAGACTCTGATCCCTGTCATCCACTTCCATTCTGAGGAAAAAAAAAAAAAAAACTTCAATGAAACATTAATGCAAGAAAATAATTATTCTTGAAAATTGTTTATACATAAAAACTCATTCCTGAAAACAACACTGATTTTCTTAGAATTTTAAATTAGCTGTGTCACTATTTGTTACCATTGAAATTAATAGAGAAAATATGTTTTTACAGTCTGTAACTTCACAAAGGCACTAAATTGAAACTTGGCATATAGTTGACAATTAGCACAGGACATTAGGGCTGGTCAGTATGAAGACATTTATATCGTTATCAAGTCGTTAGACCATATATTGTCTTAGATATTGGATATCATCATATTGTGATATGGTATAAATAGTGTTTTTCCTCATTGTAAAAGCTGCATTACAGTGAAGAGATGTAATTTTATCATCTTATCAGAGAGTTCTACTTGTTTTAAGTAGTTTTGCCTTCACCTATTTTATCATTATTAGGGGTGGGAATCTCTAGGCACCTAACAGTTTGATTCGATTACAATTCAGGGGCCTACAATTAAGATGCATCTTAATTTTATCTTAGTGTGACACAGCTTACATATAGCATGGCTCTTGTCCAGTTTACTTTTCGTCCACTTAGTAGAGGCCAAAGAGATCTCGCAGTTAGCCATGTTTCTGTTTTGTTTTTTAATGTGCCCCTCATAAATTGTACGGGTTTTGCAGCACGCTGCTGTTCCTTTTCCTGCCTTATTCATTCCGTCTTTTTTATGCTATTTCAAATTTCGACTGTTGGAGATTTTTCAATCGATTCCGAATAGTCCTAATCGCGATACGTCTAAGAATCAATCCCCACTACCACCACTCGTCATTATATCTACATGTCTAATGATGAAAGATCAAAAATGGAATTGTAAAAGTATTTTGAAAGTACCAAAAGTAATCCCTTTAATAACATCACACCAGAGAAGAAATTAGGTCAAAAATTTTGTAATGTTTGATTCTGTCTCCCACCTCTGGCATTTTATGAAATGCTTTTGAGAAGATTCAGTCTTAAGATATTGCGATATAATTTCCATTCTCTGTTGCCCAGCCCTACAGGACATATTTAACTTAGGCTAATATAATAAACCTTAAACATCTATTTTGATTTAACAGGAATCGCCATTTGTTGGACAGTCATTTTTTCTTCAAGCAAGTAACTAGTAGCAAGGCAGAAATACATACAGTTTGATAAACAAGTCACCAACCCGTTATCTATTCATTTAACAAAAAAATAAAAAATAAATCAACACATGATTAGTGACAGGCAAAAATTAAAGAATTTAACGCCATCTTTGATGTCACATTTTGTTTTTAACTTTTAACACATTTTTTTACCCTTCCATAGAATGAAGTCTTGTTGTTGTTAACCTAACGTTTACTTCACACCCACCTGCCCCCTAGCATTAACGTTAGCCAGCAGTGAAGCATTTATCCCAACGTTGCTTAATTAGCCGGGCAGTTACCTCATTAACTGAAATTACGGTTTTCTGCCAGAAGCGCGCGACAACGTTAGGATGATACTATGCTAACATTAGCACTGAGGTGAGTGACAGGTGAGCCAGAATCTTGGTCGACCACAGGAGGGCTAAAACATCTGGTAACCTAGCTTTAATATTGTACTTACATTCCTCATGTGGCCAGAGAGAACACTTTAAGGAGTTTCTGCTGAATGGTAGGTAGACACTTTTTGGGTAGCAACTTTATAAGCGAAATACTCAACGCATGAGACGTCTCGTCTGACCCCTACTGACCAACATCACTAATGGTAAACCCGCGAATTTGAAAGCCCGCCCTACGCTGCCTCTGATTGGCTGGTGTAATTTTTTCCTTTTTCTGATTGGTTCCGATTATCTATGTTGTTCGGTTAAGTCAAACTGCCAATCAAAGGCAGAGCGGGGTCAGTTAGAAAATCACGAAGAACATTCTGATTGTCACATATGGAGAAATAAAGGAGAAAACACTGTGAACATTTCAAAACAGATTTATATACAAACGCTTGACGTATTCCTGAGGCCTCTGAGCATTCTGTGCTAAAAGATTCCTCTGAGTTTTCATAAATTTATTTTTTTCAGTTTTTTCAAGTCAAGTCTGATTGTACATGAAGTTTTTTTTTTGATTTGGGATTAACTTTCTGCTGCAGAATTTAATGGGGACTGGATCAATATTGAATGACTGGAAAAAGTTATCAACTGAGGAACTGAAGGCTAATGGAGGTCTCTGGGAACAGGCTTTTTCTTCTTTAAAAAATTGTTTACTGCAAAGTTGAGTAAAACACTTTTCAAAAAGATTTCTTTACTTTTTCCACTAAAGGGCAAACTAATTTAACACATTTTATAATACACATGCACAATATGTTTTTAATATCCTGAAAGCCATGTTTTCTCAAATTTAAAACGTGCTATTATTTTAAAATACCATTTCTGATTAAATGTAGGCTAATACCATACAGTCGCCACTTGGTGTCTCTGTTTTTCAACAAATGTATTTTTGAAGCCTGGCTGAACAGCCTAATTGTGTGCTTGAATACTGTACCAGCTGTACCAGCTGAATACTGTTTAAAATGGTTAGATTTTCCTTTTATAGCAAATTGCAAAGATGGTTATAGTCTGATGATTGTTAGTTCTATGAGTCATGATGGTCAACTGATGACAGATTAATATTAAGCTCCTTTCACATCTGTAGGAAAGTTGCTATATGTCTTTTTCTATCTCTTGCAAATCAGATTCCTCATGTGAAGGTGGATTTAAGCCAGTACTACTGAGACAGGAGTGTGCAGTGGGTTTGGAGAGTAAACTCATCAGTGGCCGACACATTTTAAAATGAGGAGAACATAATTTGCTTTGATTTATGAATCTAGTGGGAGAGATAACGATTATTACACATTTGACCTCTGTCTCTCTATCATTGCCCCCACAGTTACTGCCTAATTGACATTGGTCTCAATCAGCGTCCTTGGCATTATTGCCTTGCTCTTCTTCATCTTATCATCCTCATTCTTTATCTTGTCTTCCTCCTCCTGGATTGTAGTTCTTCTAGTTCTCATCTTACATTCTCTTCATCACAACCACAGGGAGTTAAGCTATGAGCATTATCTTTCATGGCGCAGTTCCATGATAACAATGTACAATGATATAAGAAAAATACTTGCTTTAGTATTTTTTGGCAGGCAGCTGTTACTGTAACTCGCCTGGCAGCAGCACAGTCATGCTCAATGGCAGCTGTATGTAAAGTCAGATGCACTCGCTCACTTGCAAACAAACCTCATTGTACACAACCAGATTCCTGCGCAGAGGTGGAACTGGAGTGAGAGCCAAAACACACACACATGCACGCACATACAGACTGTTTCACACCAGTGGGAACTATGCAGGAGCCCATTAACGGCAGGCATAAAATCGAACTTTGCGTAGTCACGCTGCTGTAATAACACAACTTGAATCACTGCAGAGTAGATAACTTTTATAGCTTTTGTTAATCACTGCTGTAGGGAGAGTATACATTGAATATAGACAGCTGTGTTCTCTGTCCCCTGTAAGGAATTTGACAATGATTTTTTTTAGAGCTGTCTTAAAATTCTAGAGACTTTAAACATGGTTATGAATTCTAGTAGTTATCTGATGCATATTTGAGGATTGTTCCTGATTGTGCACATTTAAGATGTGCAATTGTGTATTTTCTGCTCTAAAAGCAAAAAAACCTCACCACTATAACTTTTTTTTTTTAAAACTGCATGTACGCTGTATCAGATATGGCTATGTTATATGTAGACTTAACATCTAATACCTATTGTTTCAAACTGTTCCTTTGAAGTGTGCATTTCAGGATGAGGAGCAAAAGGAATGTCCTGCTGGGCGTACTACATTAGTTGGCATGTCTGTGGGATCTTCTGCCTGTTGGATGATCAGTAAATCAGAGTCAGACTTAGAGCTTGGCTGTGCAGATGGATAGATGCAGGACAGTAGAAGACCATAGCACCAGTGTGTCACATATCATCAGTGCAGTACAGTAGCTGTGATTTGTGGATAAGTTAGACGGTAGTGACAGTTTAGTGTTAGTAGATGAGCCTGTTTTCTATCTGTCACCAGGTGCTCAAACAGCGTCATTCCTGTTTGGTTTAGCAGACAGCGTGCCAACATTTTTACACCTGTGATAATCGTTACGATCTCCCATCGGTGCGTCTTTATTCCCGTGAAATGTGCCCTGCTTTGCTATGTCTTAAAACACTGCTCTCACACAAACACAGCAACTTGTGGATTTCTTTTCATGCAAGAACCCACGTTCTAGTGTGTTTGTGTTTGTGGGAGAGTGGGTGCATGTGCAGCAGCCAACAGGTTTTTTACAAGGTGTGCTTCCTCCGCCCGTTTCCCAAATGGCAGGCCTCTGCAACCAATCAAACAACACCACTGCCCACCTCAGCCAGTGTTAGACTGTGTCCAGCTATGACATGCCGGTCTCTGGTATGCTTTGGCCTGGTCGCCGTCTGGAGCTGGTCAAAAGAGGAAATAGATGAAGAGAGTAAGGAAGGGAGAGAAAATAAAGAGAGGGTGATAAGCTGAACCTCATGTATGCTGAAATCAAAAGCAGGCTCTCGAAAAGCACCAATATTATTATGTAGCTGTTGAGGAACACAAGTTGTGGATGAAATTGGCAAATGTTACCACGTGTATGTACTTATTTGCATACTCTCTTTAGGGTTTGTGTGTGTGAGTGTGTCTTTACAGTGAGCTAATCAATCAATCAAGACATGAGTCATTGAGCTTTGACAGTTTAATCACTTGTTAATGCCTGATCATCCTCCAGGCACCTCTCCTCAAACTTTCCCACTCTTTGCTTTTTTACATTTTTATACATGCTGCACTGTATGACCAAAATATGTGTACCTGCCCACCCCCATTTGCATACAGAAAGACGGTGACACTGAAGACAAAAGTATACTTTAACCTTACAATGTTAAAGGTTTCGGGGAGGCCGTTTCCTGTGTCAGCATGCACAAAATGATGTCAGTGTAGAAGTAGTTGTAGTCTCCACTGAGCCCTAACAGCAACACTTGAGTCAACACTTGACAAACTGGAACCTAGACTGTAAGCCAGGCTACGGTCACCAATACCAACAAACAGGAAAGAGGAGGCTGCTAAAACAGCACATTAAAGCTGAGGTAAGCAGTTTGTTTTTGGTTTCATCGAGCACAAATTCCATTATAACTTTTCCGATATTTTTTTGTAATTCAGGTGGTCTGAAAGAACACTAGACTTCTGCACCTGTCCTTGGCTCTGTATTCACCCTGTGAAGACTGTGTCAGGCACTTTTTGGCCAATCACAGGTCATTCCAGAGAGCGCTTGTTCCTATTGACTGCTTTATGTTATGCTTGGGTTCACTCGTTTTGGGGCTGCTGGTAGGGCTGTGACACACCAGCTGAGTGGTGTTTGCACTCGATTTAAACCAGGCCTTCCGGGCGGGAGGCTCCTGACGTGCCCGTTCAGAACCAACGCAGATGACTGGCAGGCACGCCATTGGAGCCAGACGATCAACCAGACGGATAAGCACTCCGCTCAATTACCAAATGTATAAAAAGAAATATTTAAAGTCTATGCCCTTGTCTCTTGAGATGCTAAATAAGATTCTTCATAAAAACCCTCAAAAAGCAACCTGGATATTAACGCTTAGTGTCATTTGTGCATCAGGGTGGTTTTAAAACGGGCAAGTTGGGTATGTCCTCACCTATTGACATAGAACATTATTGACATAGTCTCAGTGATTTCAGATTTTTAAATGTTTTTTTTCTGATTTTTTACATGACGAAATCAACTGTTTCAATTTGTCAGAGAATTCCGTGTTACCAAACTGATCTGTCATTTCGGGGGTGGGTTTGTGTTGCAACCACTATTTATGCATTCGATAACGCCAGTACACTTTGCCCTCAGCAGTCTCCGCCCGTCATGTGAACGGGAGGGTACCAGGAAAAAACGAGCGGACCCCTTCTTAGCAACAGGTGATTTTGATACAAGCTGATTGGCTGTTGAAACAAGTGACATGCATTATGCTCAACCATTCGTCTCCTCGTGAATCTCTGGTGTGAACTGGCAGTAAAAGAGAGAGCGACAAAAAATGAGAGAAAACTCAAGCTGGAGCAAAAACAGGGAGGGGAGGAAGTGGAGTTGCTGTCTTAGGAGTCTAATGCTACGGTACAACTATCTTGTTTTCAAGACATTGCATACTCCAGTTTTAAAACCCACGGTGCACTGTTGTGGCGATAAAGTAGAATTCTTCCACTACATGCCCACAAAATTCCAGATGCAGTGTTCAACAAGCAAACATCTGTGTGAACAAAAGCAGGAGTTATATGCAAAAAGAAAGAAAGAAAGAAAGAAAGAAAATTATCAACACAAACTGTCAACCTTCCACACCAAAAGTCTACGGAAAATATAGAAAATATTCTGGCCCAGCACTGTCTCCAACCAACATCTTCTCAGCCAGTACAAACAAGAAAACATGACCACGATCATTATGAGAAGGTGATGGAAATGGATTGGGCATGTGATCCGCAGAGAGCAGGATTACATCACCCAACTGCCCTTCACTGGACACCAGATGGTAAACATAAAAGAGACCATCCCGAGAACACCTGACGTAGGACAGTAGAGGACACATATGATGCTAACTGAAGACCATGGATCATACCTGGGGTTTTATAAAGACATCGGATCAGAACAGACAGGAGTGGACATTCTTTGCTGCTGCCCTACATGGCAGCAGGCATAAAGGGCAGTAAGTTCGCATATGCAAACAAACACAAGAATGTGCACCCAGTGTTGACTTTATTAGGTACACCAACAGTCCAAGGCTGCCATAAAGTCTGCTTTTATGAAGGCTTTTATTTTCAGTAGTTTGCTGACACAATAATAAAGGTGTTAATTGAATTATATGTTTTAGTATTGAGGTCATAATACTTGGTTGTGGGGTACTGGACTGCATCATATGCAGAGGTGTTTCTACCATTTTGCCTATTCATGCACAAATAGAAGGGACAAAAAAACAGAAACAGTTCAGTCTAATGTAGTTCTGTAAAACCACACATTTAGTTATGGTCAGTAGCAAACATATGAAAAACAAACATTTAATTAGATATGTGTGTATAACTGATTCATTTCTGACAATGACAACCAACAATGAACACCACAAACTTTGTAAAGAGAATTTATGGCAGAAAAGTTCTATTGGATTGCAATAAATTGTGTGTTTGTTTCCTTTTCTTTGGTATAATTTTTTTTTGCCTGTAACTGTACCCAAACTGGGTTTAAAAGAGCATTCTGTTCACTTTCTTTGCTTTGCAGAGTTTTCGTGTCCTCATACCTTTGGCCAGGTCTAGTGTGTTTTGTTGAAAATAACCTCAATATTAAGTCAAATTCCTTTACTCTCCCTTTAGCTTCTCACACACTCTCGTCTCTTTCTCGTTTTTTGTCTTCCAGCTGTATCTTCCATCTTCCCATCCTCTTCCTCCGTTTATGTAGAGGTCACCGCCAGAGTCTGTAATCAGATTTATCATCACATTCTTGATCTCTACAAAGACTGCATTCAGCCCACCTCTGCTATACTGTAAGACCATTGTCTTGGATGATGATGATGATGATGTTCACAGGAGACCGGTGATGATCAGCCCGGGGATTCACCCCTTTAAGATAAGTAGATCTGTAGATGTCTGAGCAAAGTAACACAGATAAATCCCTTTTTGTGTAAGTGAATGAATCATCTTTTATAGAATTAGGAGAGGAAGTTAAAAGACAGCTTTCCTCTTAACCTCACCCCATCTTTGGTTTCTGACTCACTCTCTCCATGTCTCTGTGCTCCTCTGCTCTCTGATTTTATTCTCCCTAATGGAAGGATTCTCTGCCCAGACATTTTAGAGTGCTTGGAGGTTGTTGGGTTGAGTGTCCTGTGTTGTTTTCACGAGCCAAGGTGCCAATATTCTAGATTTCCAGAGTTTCTCCTAAGACCTTGAAAGAATGCCTTCCTCCCTTTCTCTCTCATGTCTTTCCTGTTTCTTGTATTAAGTTTGCATCTTGGCAAACAAAGAGGGGACTTTCAAGATAATTTAAGATCTTATTTATAAGACTTAATTTCTACATGCGAATATGTGGGTGTGTATAAACACTTGTGCATGTAAGGCGGGCCAGTGTGGTTTTGATGACTCCTTTTTTTCTCTTTTCTTCTTCATCCAAACATTCAAACTGTAACCACGTAAGAGCTGTAGTGTGTGTGCGTGCGTGTGTGGTATGCCCTCATGTGTGCTATTCTTGACCAAAGCTTTACAAGAGGCCTTAAAGGTTCCTGGGTGGTCTAATTGTGTTTGCCACAGGAGATTAGCGCACTTTATCACATTGTGAACGTTAGATGTGTGTATCAGTTTGTGCAGGCTTGCAGGTGTGTGTGAGTATAAATCAATATCCTGGACAGAGGCAGTACAGTATGTGAGGGTGTTAAATGACACTCACCTGTAGTCAAACTGTCATATGGATGCTCTCTCTATGAATTTGTGTGTGTGCATTGACTATCACGAAGACATGAGGGCTGGTGTTTCTTTTTTCCCCCCATCACGCTGTCCTGCTCAGCGACCTGCAGGGCATTTTTCTGCTCAGCCTTCCCGTTTTTTACAATGTAACCCAGAATTCACTTGACCCGCTCGGCAATAATTGCTTCAAACAGATCGCAAATCACTTATCTTGACTTTTGTGACATACTCTGAAGTATGCAGACAAGTACACACACTCCACTCCTCCCGGTGCATAAGTCATCTGTCAAACTGCAACCTGACTCAGCCGTGGCCCCTGGGCACCTAAACTAACCTGCTCTCACACAAACATCAATAGCACCAACGTTTGGTTTCTATTCAGATATCTATGGTTTCCTTGTTAGACATGTTAAAGGGGTATCAGATTTCCACTTAATTCTGAAGGATGAAGTGCATTAGTTACTTGTAGGCGTATTTATTCATCATACAGGTGTTTTTTATTTTGTAGGTATGTGTGTGTGTGTGCGTATGTGTGTGCTTTTAATCTTTCGACAGTATATTCCTGTTTATGTTTTGACTTACAGGGAGTGTAGGAGAGAAGTTAGGATGTTGCCAAACTGTCATCTGTTCCTTGTTTCGCTTTGTGCAAAGCCAACAACCTGCAGGGATAATGATGCAGTCAGGACGTGGGCAGCACAGACGGTATGTTCAGTTTGTTCTTGTTTTTCCAGACCTTCTCCTGGTGTCTTTTCACAGGTTTTTGTGCACCAGGCAGTTTGTCTAGTCACCTTTTGGGTGAGCCACGACAGTGTTTTATGAGCTGCGTGTACAGTGTGAGTGTTTGATGGTATGTGTGAAGAGTTCCCAGAATGTGTGTTTTTAGTTTGGTATGCGAATGTGTGTGTGCATATGTGTGTTTTTTACGGGGGTCCGGTGCAGGCCGGGCGTTTTGAAGGGGGCCAGACAGCTGCCTTTTACTGCCCCAGGGGGTAATAAACAGTGAGGGAGGGGTAGTTTACCCCTTTTATTAGGGAAGGAGGCAGAGGAGGGGACTTTATTGAGGTCACACTGTAACTGCACACAGCTGCAGGGCAAGAAGAGAAATAAAGAGGACATAGTTTGTAAAAAAGCATCCCTAAATTCCTCTCCCAGGAGTTCCTCCTAATCTAGTTTTTACTTGTTGTTTGACTGTATGTGTGTACGAGCATGTGGACCTACGGTCATCCATCTTTCTCCTCAGCCCCTTTTTCATTTCCAGGTCCCTTAACAGCCCACTCCTCATTAAGCACATCTGCTGTCAATCAGCTGTACCCTGTAATCCAATTGGCATTTCCTGCCATTGGAGACACGCCCACTCTCTGACCATTTGATGATTGGTCAGGTAGGTCACTGTCCCACCCAAAATGGTCCCAAGTTGACCTCTATTTGTCTTATCACCCTCCTTGGTTACCATAACAACAGATGTTTGACAAATTAGGACAATAAAAGTAATGGTTCAACTTTTACTGAAATATGTTCTTCACCTTTGGCCTTTTTTATGTAGCAGCATGCTGCAGCCAGTTACCTTAGCTTAGCATAAATTATGAAAAAACCCATCAGCATTTCCAAAGCTCGTGAATTAATAAACTATATTTGTTTAATCTGTACAAAACCCAAAACTATATAACAATTTTCCTTTATGGACTACCTAGCTGTCAGCAGTTGCCAGGAAATTAACAAGATTCCACAAAATAACCTGTGTGGGTCAACAAAAAATCAAGTGCATGACTTCTGTGTAACAGGAAATTGTTAAATTGTTTTTTTAAACACTATTTATTATATATTAAACAATGAAGATATAAAATGTTAATAGGTGAATTCTCTCTTCCAACTAGCTGGTATTCTCTTTCTGTTTCCGGTCTTTGTCATAAGCTAAGCTAAGCTAACCTGCTGCTAGCTCCAGCTTCAAATTCACTGTACAAACATCAGGGTTCTTTAAAATCTTTTTCATCCAAAGCTTTCCGAAGAAATGTTGAACTATTCCTTTTAAGTCAAGTGCCCCTTTAAAAACTTTCCAGAGAATTAAAAGACAAATTTAACCAACTGGAAAATGTCATGGAAATTAAACTGTGCAGAGACTAAGGGTGGCATTCCCGCAGCTGGCTCCCTGTGTTGCTTTACATGCCAGGGAAAGTTACAGGATGAGCAGAGCCACATGAAACATGTGATAAAAGTGAACAGACAGAGAGGAAAAAGTCAAATAGAAACATTTTTAGCCTTGAAGCAAAGTGGGGGAAGAATTATAAGGGCATGTGGCAGAGAGATGATTGACAGAGAGAAGGGATGGGAAGACAAAAAAACTGAAAGGGAGCAAGACCGACTGGATGGGAGGGAACAGACAAGTTATTCTAGTTGCAGACAGCTGACAGAAAGCCTAAAATAAGATGGAGCCATCTAATGCCCACATATTCTACAGCTACACTCACAAACTATAAAACATATGTTCGTAAATGCTTTAATGCCCCTAATGGTTTTTAGTGCAAAATGGCCAGAAATGAACGACAAGCTGTGTTAAAGTCGTGCTTTATTGTTTTTCCATAGAAAGTGTTGTTTCCTAGGATCACATTTCATATAAAAGAGAAACAAAGTAAAAACTTTAGCAGTACTGTATCAGACTCCTAGTGTAGTAATAAATACAAAAATGTCATAGTGAGATACAAAATGTTAACGTTGTGGGGCGGGGCTACAGGACCAGAGAGGAGGGACACATCAAAACTGACCTGAAACGGGAAGAGCTCAAAGATTGGCTTACACATCTAGAAATAGTCTCACACCTTTTTTGCTGCCATGAACTCACACACACACACTTACAAGCACACGTACACACATATGATGCAACATAAATGAGCTGTCACTCAGCAAACTGATCATACAAAAGCAACATACATGTTTAAAACCCAGCTGGTCAGGTTTTGATGGTGCTGGAGAGACAGACAGATAATTTAGGAGCTAAGACTATTGTGTTGACATGTGACATACTACAATTACCACACTCATTATATAGTGAAGCTAGCAGAGATACTGGAATACAACTACAGACTGCTGTCTCCCAACGCAGCCTTGATAGAGGGGAGTAGTGATGCAAGTGGTGATGCAGGAGGAGGGGGGCTGGAGGGACGAAAAGTGAGAAGTGCTCTTGTTCATTGTCGCTCGTAGACTCTGGTGCATACCACATCATCTGCTCTCATGGTCTGAAAAGAGAGGAGAACGTGGATATTTAATGTGGAGTCGCACTGCTGTCTGTTCAGTGTGAATTCATCGTAAGAGTTAAGGACTCTTTGGAACAAGCAGTTTATGTTGATTCTCTCTGCTTCGACAACTGAGCTATTTTTGATGTCTTTAGCATTTATAACTCAACATAATTTCATTGTGTCGAGCCGTTTCGTACAAGCACTGTTAACTGAAAGTTGTAAATAAGATCTGCTCAGCGCTCACACAGTTCTATCATTGTTGGCTTCTTAAAAGCAGCTGTGATTTTGGTGCTTAAGTGCACATCAGGGGTCTTATGTTTGGACTCACTGCCAACCCTCATGCAACCATTGCCCCATAAGTAAATTTTATCTTTGCAGTTTGTTCAATTCCGAAACAGTTTATTCAAGATGGTGCATGTGTCATCTCTGGTTAGACTGGTTTACCGGTTGACTTGGGTTGAATAATTATTTGTTATACTAATCAAAATTTGATTGAGGCACCTTGAGTTGCCAGCTGGGTGGGGTTACAGCTCTGCTTGTCGAACAGGCAAGTCGTCATTCGCTTGTCATTCATTTGTTCTGCCGCTGTCAGCGGCAGAACAAAACTGTACACACTAGTAAAAATTTATCAGAAGATCATGTTCGATCTAGACATGTTGTCAGCCTTCACTGCACACATCAGTAACATTATAATTATTTGTTTGCGTACTCGCTGTCATGACTCCGTGCTGAGGCCTGACTTGCATTTAAAGCTCTTTCATCTTCTTCCAGGAGAACAATTACATTGGCATTATGGGACTCGGAGCATGATTTCAAATCTAAAGGCAAAAATTTACATTATAGGCAGCAAATTACAGTGCAATTTTGCTGTACAGATGTGGTACCAATAAAAAACATAGCTACCAGTACAAAAATGTCAGTACAAGAGAAAAAGACAGGAGGTTATTGAAAATGACATAGAGTAAAATACACTGCAAGTGTTTTTGAAAAAACCTCTTTAAATATAAATGCCACATCCAACCATAGTAATCTCAGATTAAAAGGTAGGAGTGATAATACTGATATTTTGAAGAAGTTATTAATATTTTTGGTATAATTTGTTTTGAAAGTACAATTATGTTTGGAAGAAAATATCGTAATAGAATAAGTCACCTCTCAAGATAATCTACAGAGACAAATGCCGAATGCTAACAAAGTTAGCCTGCACAGTGACCATTACTTCAAACTAAAGCACAATTGTAAGTTTGACAAATGCTTTAAATAACTTAAGATGAACCCACTAGCTTTTTCTCTTGGTCTTCATCAGCTGAGGAAGTTTGCTTAGTTGGAATCAGACTTCATCTATTACAGTATGAGTTGTAATTCATTCATTTGGGTCGTCAGGTCATTTGATGACAACTGAGAGATCACATCTGAGCCAATTCTGTCTGATAAAGCTGGCAAGATGGAGTTGAAAACCCCAGACAAAGTTTTGTTTTGTTTTCAAACTGCTGCTTTTAATCAGGAATGAACTTTCAACACTCGGGGGTCATTTCAAGTCAAATGCTCAAGTCACATTAATTTGTGTTTTTCTAGTCCATAGGTAGATATATCATTAGAAAATTAATTGATAACCCATGTATACAACAAAATGACACTGTAATTTGTGCTCCGAGATCGACAGTAAAACATTCTTTTGTTAGTGCTAAATATGAAATCTGGTTGGGTGGAAAGTTTTTGTGCTTTACCAGGATCAGTTTGCCTTCACTGGTGATCTCTCTGGTCCAGGATGTTTTAGGCCCTTCCCCTTTCTGCAGAGTCTGCTCGCAGCTGATCTTACTGTCAGTTTCCCAACGTGGAAAACTCTGAGGACAGAGAGAAAAACCATTCGCCACATTGTGTCAGTTGTTGGATGTATTTGAATGCGCAGACCTAAACAATGCTATTGAGGGAGAAAGAGGCATAATGAGAGAGTGCCGAATGGAGAGAAGATGAGGTAGAGTGGGGCGATCACCGAGAGGTGATAACTTGTGATGCGCTCATTGTTACTACAGCGAAGCGCTGGCTGGTTGCATGTGTTTGCTTTGGAGACGGCCAAACAGAGGCCATCTATGGAGAAACGGGGGAAAGCAACAGGGAGAATTAGGGAGGGACGGAGGGCAGGAAAGGGCAAGAAGGGGGAACAGAGGAAAGACGGGAAGTTGAAAGGGGTCGTAAAGAGTGTGAAGGAGCATAGTGTAGCATGATAGGCCTTCAGAGACCAAGGGAGTGGTAAAGATATGCTATCAGTCCAAATATGATGAACAGCCAAATTAAACAGATTGATGTAATGTGTACAGCCCCCTCCCTGTGCACCCATATCTTCTATGTGTGTGTGTGTGTGTGGTGTGTGTGTTTGTGTGTGAACTCGGACAGCATTTGCATCCATGTGTTGTGTACCGTGCAGGGACGTCCGTCCACTGTGGCCTCATTGAACTCCTGCCCCACAGTGAAGGTGATGTCAGTGGTGCGGACTGAGGTTTGGGTTTTAATGGACAGCGTCTCTCCATTCTGAGTGATTACCACCTGTGGATTGGAGGCTGCTTTCACTGCAATCTTTCGCAGCAAAATGCTCACACCTAAGAGGCACACACACACACAAGACAAGGACATAATGACACGTTAAGTAAACGTGAGAGGAGATTTAGGGTTCATATAAAGGACAAGGCATGCAATTCAACTCTTGCCCTTGCAGAGGTTGTTGTTGCTCCTTTGAACGAATTTTCCCATGTAAGCAATACACACCAACAACAGACAAACTGTTCATTCAGATGGACCTTTTCTTCACACAGTGTTGTTTTATAGAGTACAGGCCTGAGGAGGACAGCAAATTAAACTAGTTTTGTACCAAATTACACATAACAACTGGCCTTAGGTCCTGTGTGTGTGTGTGTGTGTGGATGAGTGGTGTGGTGTTGCTTCTTGTTCAGTGTTCTCCTGCAACCTCAGGGTAAAATGAGCAGCATCGCAAAGCTCAGTCCAGTAATGATGACAGAGGAAGCAATGAGGTCATATTACAAAGAGCGCCTGGCACATCTGCATTCTCCACAAAACTGATATTCTTAACATGGACATACACACACAGACAGACTGAGAGACAGACAGACAGACTTAACTGTACTTTCTGCAGTGTAATCTGCATCATCATTACTCTCCTCTCCATGGCAGAGAGCACATTCATTTATTTTGTCATGGTCTGTTGCAGTGAACCTGGTGATACAGTGTGGGAAAAGCGAGGGAACAAGACGCAAACCGGTGTGCAGGCAGGAAAGGGAGGGAGGTCAGACAGACAAGGGGGCAGTGGTCTGTGTGTGGTGTGTGAAGATCTCTGTCCATGTGTGAGGGGAAGTGTGTGTATGTCGTCCAGTGTGTGTCTGCCATAGAGTTGGATTTCGCACTTCCCACCTCTCACACATTCCCCACCTGTCACCAAGGGTAAATATATACACACTCTGAAATGCACAGTCATTCAGCATGCGTCTGCATATCCAGGCTGTACACTGTATGCGCTACTGCACACACAGTACAGTATGTGCATGTGCACTCTCATTGACTCAGTTTGTGCAGATGGATGTTGCATCAAACTGTGCAAAGTGTGTGCGTGCCTGTATGTGGGAGCTTAAGTCATAATTTAACTCTGTTGCATTGCACAGTATTGCACCTGAGGCATTGTCTTATTGTCTCATTTTTATTTTAGTATGATGCTTGGTATCTGTTTCCCAGACATGCAGTCAGAGGTGGAGACTAAGTACATGTACTCAAGTATAGCAGTTAAGTGCAGTTTCTGCTGCACTCACACTTTGTTGAAATACTTTAATTTATGGTACACTATACTGTTAATCTTCTAAATTTCAAGGAGGAATGTTGCACATTTTAGTGCACTGCATTTACAGTATGCAATGGTTATTGTCACTAGTGACTCTTGGGATAGAAATTTACATCCAGACATATTTTAGAAAATATGATCATTAAAGATAAAATTATAAAACAGTGTGTAGAAAAGTTCAAATAAGCTTCATCCTGACTGGCTGCAACATTAAAATGCTGC
>JAPZDX010000024.1:15452761-15470825 GCA_029783625.1 Naso annulatus
GTCTGTGTGTCTGTCCCTGTGCTTGTCTGTCTGTGTGTGTGTGTGTGTGTACATGTGTGTGAATTCAAGGGGGGGATGGAGAGCGAGCCCGAGACAGAGGGGAGGGGCTAGAGAGAGCACCGGAGGCAGTGGGGGGGGAGAGAGAGGGAGAGAGACTGCTTATTCCGATTTCACTACTCTACAAGCTCCCATCCCCCTCACGTTTTACTCTCCTCTCCAGTCTCCAATCTCCTCAATGGAAGCCAGACATGCACTACCATTGTGTGCCTACTGCCTACCCCCAGTCCTACTCTGCACCATGTTAAACTAGGGCACTGGTATACCCACCATTTTGAGTAATCGGGGTTATTATTTTTGGGACAGAGACAGGAAAAAATGGAGTATTGTCAAATGGAAAGGAGTTCTTTGCAAGGATCTCTCTCCGTGCCTCTTGCGTTTTGTTCATCTCCATTTGCCCTGCCGATTTAGTAACAACTTAAAACATGGTGGTTTTGAACATTCAGCCAAGCCTTTTTTGTTTTTCTTTCTTAGCTGAAGTGAATGTCATAATAAACCTGACCCTCTGCCACTTCCCCTTACAGCAATGCAGTCCCAGGGCAGCACTTCCTCTCAGCCCTCCTTTGATTCCCTGAGCTCCAGCGACAGCCTCTTGTTCAGCGACTCGGAGCAGGCAGAGGACGACACAGACGTCTTCCTGACAGACAACTCTTCTTCTGTCATCATCGGTGGTGTGGGCGGGGCGGCAGCCAATGGAGACAGAGGATCGGAGAGTCCCGGGTCCCAGTGGACGTGCGACGGCTTCACCGATAAAGAGGAGGAGGAGGAGTCGTACCGGTCGGAGAGCGGCGGCAAGGTGGCTGACATCAGCTTGGATGAGACGGATCCAACAAGTCTGATCCCGAAATCACAGGGAGACCTGCTGTTTGCGCAAAAGGTAGGGACTGGGTGGAGGGCCCAGAAAGAGATCGTGATGATAAGAGGGATGACAGAGCAATGTTTGTGAGGAGGAAAACCCGGCAGACTTATTCAGACAGCAAGGCCTAACCTGCACTCGGTAGTAATTTATCTTCTCTCCCTCTTCCTCTGTCAGTGTGCTGAGCTTCAGGGTTTCGTCAGGCCCCTGCTGGAGCTGCTGAATGGACTGAAGAGAGGCCGATTCGAGCGAGGTAAGCATCCTTACATCACTGCTCTCAGCTGAGGTAGTGTGCAGAGTAGCGGCTAAAGTTGTCAGTGCTGAACAATGTTGTACATGATCACAGCGGCCTCAGTCCATTGCAGCGTGCAGAGTGTTCTTTTGTGCAGCAGTCTGTATCGACGTAACCTATCAATGTAGTCCAAAGTGCAGCGTGTGTGAAGCGACAGTCTCGCTGCTGACTCATCAGCTCATGAGAGCTCACTGATATCACAAAGTGAAAGTGGTCTTTGCACGTGTTAATGTGTTAGAGCGACTGTCTACATGTGCATGCGCTTGCCGTGAGCATGACGTGTCAGAGTGCAAATGCTGACTGGGTTGTTGTGTTTTTGATTAACAGGACTGAGTAGTTTCCAGCAGAGTGTTGCCATGGATCGAATCCAGAGGATCGTGGGGATTTTACAGAGACCCAACAGCGGGTAAGATGTCATCTACGCCGTTCCATCATCCATCCTCACTGTCTCTAACTATCTGTTTTATGTTATCTTATGTTATCTTATGTTATCTGTTATCTGAATGATTATTAAATTGAGAGATAAAACAAGGAGGGACCAGTAAGGTAGTCTTCTATTTCAAGTCTCATCTCCTGTGCCATGTTTTATTGAACAGTGCTTGCGATAGGCAGGGGTAGATAGAGTTACATCATTCGCCAGCAGTGCAGAGAAACTTCAGGAGAAAGTGTATTTCTACTTGCAGGACCTTAAATATCCAGATTTTTTCCAGTGAAATTGCATTGCAGCATGTTCTTAACTTAAACTTTTTATTGTCTTTTCAACTGTTTTTTAGGGAGAAGTACCTGAACACTCTGCTCCAGGTGGAGATGATGCTAAAGCTTTGGTTTCCTCACATCCCCACTCAGCCTGTCTCCGCAGCCTCCAGCGTTGCCACATCCCCTGCTCGTTCCCTCCAAGACACTTCCATTTCCACCCCGCCGCACAAGCACAGGGATCAGTTACATATTCCTGTCAAGGTGAGAACTCACACATTACTTTGTGTTGGGCAGCTTTCCCCTACCAAAACCACTGTGAATGATCCTTAAAACTTTATTCTGTATTCATTTCTCTCCTGCTCATTTTCCAGAAGCGCAGACTCAGCTGGACAGGTACAGACTCGCCGACACCTTCCCCTGTACTTCTGAAGTGCTCTCACATCAGTGCAGAGCAGAAGAGGGTGAAGCGGGATTGTGAAGAAAGCGATGGCCCTCCTCCTCCATCGTTGGCATCTGACGCAAACCAAAATTCACCAGGTGTGGCCGGCACCAGCCAGCTAAATGAGGACACAAAGGGAAAGGACAGCGACAATGAGGAAATGGGCAAACTATCAAAATATAAAGCAGGTCAAAGCTCAGAGCCAAGCCTGACATGGGTTCACATTGCCCCCATCCTGTCCCCGCGAAAGGCCTGCCCTTCACATGAAGGCACCGCGGCGGCAGGAAGCAATGAAAACCAGCCTGTCGCTGCCGTCCTCCCACCCAGCAGGCGGGGCAGTCCAGCTATGCAGGACAGCTCTGTCTCTTCCACCACACCCTACAAGCACCCCAAAAATCTGAAGAAGCCAATCCGGTGCCAAAGCCAGCCTGTTGCTGGACAACAGAGTGAGACCACTGAGGCCTGTCAGGGCCAAAATCAATCTCCTCATGTCGCAATCAAGCCT
Organism: Naso annulatus; assembly: GCA_029783625.1. NCBI lineage: Eukaryota > Metazoa > Chordata > Actinopteri > Acanthuriformes > Acanthuridae > Naso > Naso annulatus. Next base: position 15,455,607 of record JAPZDX010000024.1, read on the forward strand.
TTGCCCAGGGTGTGCCCCACCCCCTTAGAGACCTGATGCACTGAACGAGCCAAAAGCCGGCAGCCTTTCTTTGTTACACCACCGAGCTAAGAGCTGCTGTGAGAGGAAGAAGGGAAGAGGCTCCATGCCCGTGATCATAGATGCATTAAAGAGAGGAAGAAGAGATGTTGAAGACGAACGATGGATCTTACACGAGCCCCCACAACAAGACCACAATTAGAAACAGTTATTTGATTTAAAATATATCAGACTTGATAATCACAGTTACATAATAATATAAACATTTACACAAAAACAGTTGGGGTTAAGAGGAGTGGAAGGAACGTGTAAAACTCACAGGCTATTTACAGCTTACTGAGTAATGATCAACAGGAGAGATTATAAAGAATTTTTGAGGAGCAGGTAACAGTTCCTCAGCATTAAAGCAATCAGTATATTCAGAAATGACTGTCTCGGCAGGCAACTAACTTGAAGGACACACTCCATCAGAAATTAGAAAAGCTGACATCAACACTGAGAATGAACGCTTCTGAGGTTTATTGTGATGAGGTAATTGAAGTAAGGATTCGATTCAGAGTGAGTTGATGGTTTTGGTCCTATGCAGGAGACACATTTAACCGTACATTCACTTGTAGATAGAAACAAGATGACTGGCTTGAAGAGGAGAAGTGACGATGAAGTCATAGAAAATCTTGTAGTGGTAAAGTGAGAAATACAGTGTACAGAACGCAGCATTATACTGTACGTGTGGTGTGTTAGAGTCATCAGATAATGTGGGAAAAATGATGTCATCAACTCACGAATGTAATCCAGGAACCATTTGGCAACAAGAGTGACATCACAGCGATCAGAGGTCACGTGACCAATCCTGTCACTCTGGATCAGATATTTCTGCCCGGTCCTCGACTGCAAACTGTCCAAAGTCCAACAAGGACCAGCTGGAGGGGAAACAAGGACCACGCAAAGACCCATGACTCTCAATCCCACAGTTAATTTATTCATGTGTAGATTGGACACTGCATTTATTTATTGTTTGTATTTATTTATTTGGCAGCTGAATATTGCCTGCTGTGCGCTTGCATAGTTTGGCCTACAATTTGTTTGAGGCGATTGGGAAGATGCTGTTGACAGTTTGTTTGTGGTTTTTATTGCTATCATAAGTGGGGGAGAAAAACGAAGGAAGTGAAATCTTATGATTGGACTATTGGACTACTGTGCCTTTTACCAAATAGGATGTGTTCAGAAAAGCATTTGGTGCTTTCAGTGCTTTCATACTGCGTTTTGATTGTTTGCTTCCATTCCACAAAACCAGTACTTATTCAATCCTGAAAGCCTACATGTAGTCATTTTCATCTCTCTTCAAAAGTTGCAAACAGAATCAAAACCAACAGTGTCACCTACTATCTTATCTACTGCTTAAAAAAAATGGGCGCATAGCTCCAGTATTCTAACATCCGCAGTTAAAACGATAGTTTGGCTCTTTTGATGTGGGGTTGTATGAGGCACTTGTGCCTAGTCAGTGTCTTACCTGACGCAGGTAACTGTCAGCTCGCCCTCTGTCGGAAACAGAGCGTACTACTGCTGTGAACGATACTGACAGCAACGCTTCTTTTAGACGACCCACCTAAAGTGTATGTTTCCCTTAACATGTACACTGTATGTTTTCAATTTCTGGAGCCATACATTGCAGTCAAACGGCCGTTTTCTTTGGGACTACCTGCTGTTGTGGGTAGGAATATGGACATTGTGCAGTTGAAGGAATGTAGTCCCAAAGGAAAAGACTGTCTGATGTCAGTGTAAAGCACCAAAAACTACAAAAAAAAGTAGCATACACATAAGGTGACATATTTGCTTGATGTAGGTGGTCTTGAAAATACCGGAGAGAAATACTAAGCTCTGTTTCCTGCCGGTGAATCATGAATGGGGAATGTTTCTCCAGAAAAAAAAGGGAGCTGAACATTATCTACGTCAGTTGAGACATGACCAGGCATAAGACTCTCTTACAACCAAAGAGCCGAATTATCCCTTTAACTTAAACTGCCTGCATCTCCAACTTTTACACACACTAACAGCAGTGGCTACTATTTGTAATGTAGTATTAAAGTGTAGCCTTCCTTTGGGACTCATTCGGTTCAGCTCAACAGAGAAACAGACCGAACTGCACTTACAGCTGGTGCTCTTGAAAACTTGAAAAAACTGAGAAAATATAAATGTAAGGGAGGAAATCTTTGTTTGCACCACCCTCTACTGCTGCTATTGTTCTAATTCCAGTTGTAACTAAGATGTTTGATAGGAGGCTCTCTCTCATTTATTTGGAAATCTGCTCACAATATCCTAAATGTAGGAGGGGGTTCTAGCGATGTGATTGAATTTACCTATATTGTAAAAGTATTGTAAATATTTAGACTGAGATATTTTTAAATTGGTATGAATGGTTCGTACACTATTTACATAAATGGAGAGGAGGGATATCCATGTACCAGACTCCTCCATGAAGCACCATGTGTGAACACAGAGCCACTGGCAGCCTCCCATGTTACTGCCCATGTTTGTGGACTTAAGGAGTGTGCAGCCCCTCAGTCACACACCCAGAGTCAGGCAGTCTTACCCCGTCCTGTCTTCAAAAGTGACTGCATGATGTGCCACACGCTGGCTGGCGGTGTCCTCTACCCGTCTCCTGTTTTTATACAGTTGTGGTATGACAGAGAAACCAATTGCACTTATTTTTCATTGTTTATGTCCTTTTTTCATATATGTTTTGTACTGCAGCGACCACTGCTGATTGGTCAGAAATAATAGGTCTTGCTTTTTTTTTTTTATTAGCTGCCTTTCTCTTCTTAAACTGTAAAAGCTGACTGTAGCCCCCCCCTTCCTCCCCTCTCCTCCCCTCCCCCACTCTGCTGCATTCGTCTTCCCTTGCCTTCTCTCCTTCCCTCAATCCCGTTAGTATCTTTTCTTTCTAAACTAAACTCTGTCTCTCTCTCTCACTCCATCTTTACATGACATCTCTCTTTTGGCTTCTTTTTCAACAATGACAAAACAGGAAAAAAAAAAAAATCTTTTAATAAATTACACATTTTTGAAAGCTCAACTGTGTGCCTGTATTTTTATTTACTGTTCACTGTGTTTGTTTGTGCTCACACACATGCATATTTTATTTTGGATGTGCGACAATGTGACTAATACTCATGTTTTGGAAAGCAGCTCTGAGTAAACAGATGTGCGACTCGATGGGGTGCAGATTTACAGACTGTACATTTTGAAGTGTGTGTATGTGTGTTTGGTTTGGAGGGTATTTTTTTTTTGGAAGGGGGGTTGGAGGGAAGGAGAGGGTAGTGAGAAGGAGGGGCGGATGGGTGTGAGACTACAGGCTCGGTAATCTGACTGGCAGTAGTGGGGGGTATGGCTGATCCTTCAACCAGCTGCTTCTACAGAGCGCAAACCCTGCTGTAGCTTCGGTGTGTGTTCATGTGGGCTGGTTGTTTATTTCATGAGATCTCAATGAGGTTAGCGGTAGAGGGGAGCTGATCATGATTGTGTGTGAAATGTAAGCCTGGTACTGTAACAGGGCAGTCAAACAGATCGCTGCACCCAGTGATCAGTCCCACAAATAAAAAAAGTGAGAGTCAAAAGTTAACCTGAATGATCTGATCCCTCACTGCGCTGCTGTCAAAGCCCAGAAAACATAACTGTGCTGCCAGTGATGTATTTCCTATACAAAACGGGGTGATATATTGACACAAAAGCGAATACTGATAACCTACACACACACACACACACACACACACACGCACACACACACACACAGTGGTTACCGGGTAATTACAATATTATGTAACAGAATGGGATTTTTACATCACAACATCTTGTACATCAATGGGCATATAAGGTGATAAGCTGTGTCCACGTCATGATAAAATGATTAAATAACTGCAACGTTTAGTCCAATGTCAGAAAATTAATTAATTACTAATTATTGTTGTTGTTTTTTTTTCCTTAAGGTAAAAACTCCGGCTTCACTAATGTGAGGATTTGTTGTTCTTAGTTATTATGAAGTGAGCATTTTCTGGTTTTAGACTGATTGTCTTACAAAACAAATTATTTGGTCTCAGCTAAGTTGTGGTTGAAATCTTTCACTCTAATCTGAACAATTGAGCATTAAAAAAAAAGCTGGATTACTTGATAATAAAAATAATTTTAGCTGTAACTCTGATTTCTTAAATGTGATTAAATACTAAATCTACTTTGACTCAAATTCCTGAGTCAAAAATGCTGAAACATTCACCATTTTCTCCACCCCAGCATCACATCCATGGATACTGCATGGACATGGGCAGAGTGGCAAATTTTAAGAGGGTGTGGTTTTGATTTCTCCTTGCTCAGGCGGGATGAAATCACCCATGCTGCATGTACACACACACACACACACACACAGACTCATAAACACAGATGCACACGCGTGTGCCACTCCCCACCGCACGCTCTGACACACTGACTGGCTGATTTTGTGATGGGCCTGTCTCTGACACACTGACTGTGCTACGTTACAACAACAGAGACCGCCCTCCCTCCCTCCTCCCCTCCGCTTCCCTCGCTCTCGGCCCCCCCTTGTATCCATGCAGTTTTTAGCAGAGAAGCCCTTGCCCTCCACTCCCCCCCTCTCCGCCACAACTCCCCCCCTCTTCCTGCTCTGGAGGATGGTAATGAGGGGCAAGAGGAAAAAGGACGGGAAGAGGATGTGTGGAGGACACAGAGAGGAGCCCTGACCTCGCTCAGTTTTGGGGAACGTGGAGGACATTTGCTGTTATTTACACTTGTTTTGATTTCTAGTAATTTGTTTTGGCTCCACCCATTTGTTTCATGTTAATGTGGCTTTCATTTTGCCTTCTGCAAATTCATTCTAAAAAAAAAAAGTTTTATACCCTTGTAAATTGTAGATAATTTAAGATGTATAATAGTCCATGTTAAACCACACAGTCAGAAGAAGGTTGAGAAAAATCAGTTTTTGCATCATAAAGGTCCTCAGTTGTTTTCACTTCACTATCCAACTATCCAAGCATGTGTGGACTAATTGAGCATGCGTGTCCAAACATCAGTAGGATTGCTCATAATGAACTTACTGCTCCTCTTATCCTTTGCTGTGTAGATTTTAATTGTGGCTCCATATCCTCTTATTGCTTTTACCAAGTTAATGATTTAAGGGTGTCTGTCCAGTTCTGCTGCGGGTGCTGCTGGGAATGACACAATGAGGTGCTTATTCACTTATTCTAAACTCCCCTCCCCCGTAATTCACTCACTGCACTCCAGCAAAACTCACGTGAGGTTGAAGCCACACTGTGACTTCACAACTACACACTCATACTCATGTGCTCACACAAAGACATGATAGCTAAGTCACACACTTGCTCTTACTCACCCCAAGTCCTCGGGGGGTTTCAGTGCCCACTAGTCCCAAAACAGCCTCTATGCTCATTAAAATTGCACAGTGGCCGGCCCTGTGATGAAAATCTGAGCTACTTCGAAGTCGTGTCTGCCGTGCTGGAGCTCGCAGTGAAGGACCTTGTTGTGTGGGGTTGAAGACGCTGCTCTGCCCACCATCTGTGATCCCCATCACCGTGATGTCACCAACAGGAGACACGGTAAACAGTCGGAGATGCAAGGCGCACATTTTCAAGGACGCACGTGTAACTCGTGACATTGTGTGTGAGATTTGGGGCACGGTCGAGCTACAGGCAAATAACATCCTCATCAGTTTCTTTGGCCTGAATGTGTTCTCAGGAGCCTGCTCACGATGACGCCATCTTACACGACTGCTCAATTATTCAAGCACAGTGAGGGAACGGGGAACACCGTGTAGAATAGGCGCGCAGGAAACAGAAAGGTGCGCACAGAGGGCAGAACCGCCAAGCAGAGGGGAGTCTGAATGGGAAGCTCACACTCTCGGTGGACGACTTGGGATTTAGTACTCACACGTGCTAATACACACACTGAGGTCCCAGCAGAGGTAAAGACAGCGGAGTCCCCAGAGAGTTTATCCTCCAAGATGATTTACAGCCCCTGTCAGATACAATGAAATAAAACTGGGTCAGGATGATGAAATATATCATAACCACACACTTGATGAATCAAAAACGCAGTGTGAAAGAACATATGGAGTATCTGAAATAAAGCCTTAAATTATGCACTTATATTTATAGCACAGCATTAATGAACAATAATACTCTCAGCTGACATGTTGTGATTTAGTATATCAAGGGTATTGAGGGAAATGTGCAGCAAATGAAACTAAAACACTTGTGAGAGACTTAACAATTAGTGCTTTGCTGATATTGGACCAGTATTAACAGCAGACTAAATGCTTAGCATTCCAGTAATATAATGGCTTAATTCATACAGCTCTCACCACACGCCCCCATGTTGCTGTTTTACACTTGTTTTAACTGCACAGACAAGTGGAAGTCCCTGCTTGCCAGCGTGCGTAAGAGCGTGTGTGCATGTGACTTTGTGTGTGTTTTGTTTTTCCGTGTGTACTTGTATAGAAATATCTGCGGTATTGTCATATTATGTGCTGAGGTGTCATTACATAATAGAGTTGGCTGGAGAGAGAGGGAGGGTGGGGGGCAGACAGCACACGTGAGGTGCCAACGAGGAATTCAGGTTGATCACGGGTGGCGGTGGTGGTGGTGGTGGGTGGATGGGTAAATGCGAGAATGTGAGGGAGTGAGTTTACTGGCCCACTCATCATTCGATTACGACCAGATTAAAGGTGATGTATGCAACATTTCACCATCAGTTACAGATAAATTCCCTGAATGAAGTCGTTAGATTTTAAGTCACTTTGACTCAGGAGCGTGGCTAAAATGTGGGATAAAATTGGCATTAAATAATTTCATCCAATCTTAACAAAAGGGTCACAACATAAAGGACAGTGTTTATCTGGTCTATCATTTAGGGGTCCTGGTTGTTACTGTGTATAAATGTTGATATGAGAACAGCTTTGTGTCTGTCAGTCAACATTCGTTATGTTGCCATGGAGTCTGGTACTTCCATAGCATGGTTTGACCTGGTCATCAATATTTACATACTATACACAGCACTAAGTCGACCTTCATATATGGAGTGATCTGTAATTGGAGCTAAAATGTTACATAGAGCATCCTGAAAGCACTGTAAATGTATATCTAATCAGGTTGTTTTACAAAGTTGGGGTCAAATTTAGAGCGAGAGTCAGCTGACTGACAGAGCAGTTTTTTGAAACCAAAAGATATTTGGATGACTGAAGCCATTTATCAAACAAAATTACCAAACACTTTCTGGTTTCAGCTTTTTTAAATGTGGGACTTTGGTAGATTTTTCCATTTTCTATAGTTTTGAACAGCTTACAAAACGTTAAAAAATTATTTTAAAGCCTTCAGTTGGGCTACAGCAAACGATTATTTTTTTATTATCATGACTAGTAATCTACCAATTGTTTTCCTAATAAAATCTATTAATTTTGTGGTTTTCCCAAACTTTTCAGCCCACGACCCCGTAATAACAATGCCAGAGACTAGGAACCTCCATTGACCCTAAACGTGGCATTATAATGTTGTGCACAGCCACGCACAGGTATTATTAGGCCCATGCAAACACGATCATTATGCAACACAAGAGAAAAAAAAGCCTAACAGCCATAATATTATTGTAAAGTAATTTAAGAAAGAATATAACAAGAATTTATGCAATAATGGGTTAAATATGCATTTTCAAGTTATTTTACATATTCGTTTGTTGTTTGGAAGGCATCTTGCGACCCCAGGGGGTCCAGCACCCCACTTTGGGAAACACTGATCTAAAGAATGCCAGCATAAAAAAATGCAAATATGCAAAAAAAATGCCCATTACAGGTTCTCAGAGCACATGGTGAAGTCTTAAAATGTCTCATTTGTCCAATCAAACATCGAAAAACAAATATATTCTGTCTACTATCATTGGTGACGAATAAAAGAACAAACTTTTAACATTTGATCACAGATTTGTTCCCAAAAAATTACTTCATAGTGGCAATTAATAGATTATTAAAACAGTTTTTGATTAATTTTATGTAGATCCACTAACCAGCTTATCAACATTCAGCTGCTGACTTCATACTGTGGGCCAAGAAAGTTGTTTAAAAGTATTCACATTCTGTAAACTGCAATAAAAACTCACAGACGCATTTCTTGCAGTGTTTTGATTCTGCAAATGTACCGGAAAGGTGAACTGGATCCAAAATTGTGTGTCATACACAAAGAGGCTTGTGGTGGTGAAAGAAGCTCACATACCAACATGAAAAAAGCATTTACTGAAAGCTTCTCAAAGATCCTCCCTCAGTATTATTCTATAATGAAAAGTTTCTTTTATGCTGCATATATCCTTCCAGATACCAAATCAAGTACTGCAAACCATGTAAAACACAGAACAGTCTGATTACTTGCATATTTTGGGCCCCAGTGTGCATGTAAACATGGATGTAAACCGTTAGTAAGTGGGTGAGTGAGTGAAAGCCAGATGGCAAATTGTGGTGGATGTATCTTTGATGAATCAGCAGATGAGGAGGTTGATGATGGGGCTGATGTTCAGTGGGAGTAATTGAATGTAGCTGTAAGGAGTGGCTGACACAGTGATGATAGTTATAACCCTGCAGAGGGAACATGTCTGGCAAACTGTAGCATGCTGCTGTGCATGTGCAGTTCACTCCATTTTTGGATGGTTACACATAATGTTAGCATTGTGAGTAAAAGCATGGACGTGGATTGTTGGAGAGGAAGGGGGGAGGAGGGGCGGGGCCTCATGCAGACTGGTGTAGCCTCAGGCTCTCGATGTGCTCACACTACCACAACTCTGCTCAGCTGACCCACATCATGCAAAGACAGAGAAAGATGAGAGGGTGAGCCTACAGTAGATGGAAACGAAGACAACTTAATACTAACACCTAAGACACTCATGTTATACCAGGAGACTGGCTTCATTACAGTAATAATCTTTGGTTAGCTGGGTAAAAGTTAGACAACGTTTCACTTTTGACTGAGTCTTTGAAAAAAGGAGACTATGGTTGTTTATCATGTAAACCAAATCAGAGCCATTACCTGAGGGGAGGCACTTGGAAATGAAAACAAACCAATATTTTCCTGCTCATTGTCTTTGGTTAATAAGCTATTTTGCCTTTTACACTGAATTCAAACGCACTTAATATATCAATTTTGTAATACAAACCAAAAATGATTGTTATTGGTCCACATGAACTCTTTATCTGTATTTGGGCTGAACTATATAACACTATAGTATTGTATCGTGGTATGAGACAAGATATCGCGACAGAATTTGGATATCTTTATATTATGATATGGCTTAAGTGTTGTCTTTTCCTGGTTAAAAAGGCTTCATTACAGTAAAGGGATGTGATTTTCTGAACTTACCAAACTGTTCCCGTTGTTCTTTCATTTATCCACCTATCCACATTACAAATGAGTATTTATCAAAAAATGTGATTGAGTTTATATTTTGTGAGATCACCAACAGTCAGCCTTACAATGCCATCTCACTATCAAGGTATTTGGTCAAAAATATTGTGATATTTATTCATTTTATCACTTAGTCACTACCAACCCTTGGAATGCACAACAAGCCATCAGTCACAACCTACATGAACGATAATTATTGATATCAACCGATATGAAACTTCACTATTGTGATAGGTTTTTCAGGTGTATCGCCCAGGCCTATGATCAGAAATACATAAACTGGTCAAAGGATGCAGAAACATCTACTGCTGCTCGCCTGTGCTGCAGCACTCATCAATGCAATGGGCTTCAGACCAGTTTTACCAACTTCATTAGTTAATTCAATTGCATCAGGAATATTTGAAATATCATTTTTATTATATTTTTAATATATAGCCTACACATAATTATTTCCCCCCATTTAAGGTTTATTCCGCTTAATTTGATGGTTTTAACTTGAACATTTTAGTTCACATTGAAAAGTATGTGACACAGATTTAAGCCCTTATAGTACTGATGTAATTACCCCCTGCAGTTGTGGAAACATTTTTTAAGCACCAGAGTGCTTTTGCTTAATTTTTGGGTTTTGTCTCAAACATTTTACTGAAGGATTTGTACGTTTTACATATTTTTTTAGCTTGAAACGTAAAATAGGCTACCTACTGTTTTGAGAAGTTTTGTTGTAACGCGATCTTCTTCCGTATTAATGTTGTTTGGTTTCATACAAACTTCAGAAGATGTCACGACTTCTCTACAAGTCCGACTTATTTACAGTTTCCACCGAAAAAAATGAAAAAAAACCGTTACATTGAAAGCTGAAAGACAAACAAACACACGTTTTTATTGCGGCTAGGTGGCGGTGACGAACATTTGACTGAAAAGAGTGCGCGGGAATGGTCACGAAGAAGAATAAGCAGCCACTTCCTGTTCCGGGTCGTGGATTAGAAACGTTGTGTGAACGGCGCGACTCAAAGGAAAGTTTGGCAAAAGACCTAGCAGCTTGAGTGTTTTACGCTACTCAAAGTTACTAGTTTGTGTTTGACTTTTACAGCGTAAGCAATCTGATAAAGGACAGAGGCAGAATTGAAAGGTTTGTACGTTTAATTACGGAGTTATTCGCTGATGTTGACAGCTCGCATGTAGCAACAACGTTAACTAGCGGGCAGCCGGGGAGTTTTGGCGGATGTGATTGATTTTAGCTTGGATGTTGCTCCTGTGGTTAGCATAACGTTAGTATACAGCCAGATTAAGACTACAGCTAGCGTTTCCATTAGAGAAACTACAGCCGTTTTGGACTTATTGTGGATTGATTTTAGGAGTAACGTTAACGGTAAATGACTGGACGTTGTTTTATACCGTGTGCTTGGAGTATGATTGAAACATACATCCCTGTTTATGACTGTCACATCAATCTGGAAACTGTTACTCGGTCCCAAACGGGGCCAAAGTTATTTGAGACGTGTCTGATTGTGATAAACAAGTACATCAGTGTATATAAAGGCTGATGCAAGTTTTGAATTTGTCCCGCAGGAAAATGTCTCTTCCTAAACGGGAGGTGGAGGAGTTGAGGCCATGGGTGGAGCGGACTGTGAAGAAGGTGCTGGGTTTCTCGGAGCCAACAGTGGTTACTGCGGCTTTGCACTGTGTTGGAAAAGGACTGGACAAAAGGAAAACCATAGGTAACTACATTTACCACGTGAGGCCTGCTGTGTTTTATACAGACCCACAATTTAGTCTACATTAAAATCCGTTCTGTACTAGAGGTCCAGGATCTGAAGTAACCCTTTCTGATTAGTAGGACTATATAAACATATTTAATTTTATCAATAGGGAAAAATCAGCCGAGGTTAACAAGAAAATATGCAAAATGTTTGCCTTGGCTTGCACAGCAGAAATAACAGATTGTCAAGAAAATTGGGGCTTATCATACAACTGCTTCAGTATAAAATCTTTAAAAATGCATATTTAGGAAGACTACACACCCTGTTGTCGCATAAGTGACATCTCTTACAGAACTGACTAACTCTCTGTTTGCCTCAACATGCTCATGCTTCTTATAGTTTTTACCTTTTTTTATACATTTTCCCTTGCTCAAGGAACAAAAGAAACCGTGCTAGAGTTACAGCCATGTTAGCGGTGATGATATGCTGTGCGAGACAAGAGACATAGTTCACTGAGAGGTTTCTCAAATTACAAGTACTTAGCTGTCTTTACAACACACTGTGACTTTACTGATTTGTAAAATCACCTTTTAAATTGACAAACATTGTATTTGAGAATTAGGGTACAATTTAAATAGGATCAAAAAATAATTTGTTGTTTTCCATTGGCTACTGTACACAGTTTTTTCTAATTAAGGTCCCATGGACTGGAAGTGAAAGGGTGGGACTTGGGCACTCCATTAGGAGATTACAAACCAACTTTAAAAGATGCATACCATCAGATACTCAGTTGAACTGTGTAGATGCTGCAGTTTTTAAATCCGTGAAAGAATTTTTGACTTTGCGCTATTGGCTTTATTTACTGGGGCCTGGAATCTTTGAGAATCTCATAATTTGACTAAAGTAGATTTTCAGCTCAAAACAGATTCTTGACTGAATGAACACTAAAGAAGGCACTATCTGCAGTCTCTTGCTATAAGGCTGCAGTGTGTGCTGGTCAGTCATATTAAGTACATATAAAGTCATTGAATTAAAAATACTTTCAGGCACGGCCTTTTTTGAAAGTGAAAATGTTGAGAGTTTGAAGACAATTCTGTCATTCACCCATCCCTGCTATTTATTGACTATGCTGACTATTGTTTCATCATAATAGCTGATGATGTAAATTTTCCTTTACTGGCCAATAATTTACCGCTCATTTATCTTGCATCCCTACCGTGCATATAGAGCTGCTTTTGTGAAATTAGGAGATTATAATGCCAATGATCAAGGAATACCGGATTTTTGCAAACTGTTTGACTCATCTCCACCTCAGACCAGCTGCGGCCCTTTCTCGATGACTCTGCTGGAGGTTTTGTTGAGCGTCTGTTTGAAGCTTTGGAGGAAAGCCGCAGCGCTCGTGGCAACAAAGGAGCAGGAGAAAAGAACCGCAAGAGAGACCTTAAGGTAAACGCACTTTGTATTGCCTCTGCAATGCTAAATAATTAGACATTCATGTACTGACAACAGACTACAGTGGCCATATTTACATTCACTGTCACAGAAATTAAGAATTCAGACGGTGCCCATAATGCATATTTAGTGCTGAGTTGTGGTGATGAGCAGAAAATCATAGTAGATAATTCTATATTTAATCATTTGTTTGGCTGGCTGGTCACAGGTTATATTAGTGTTGCTCTTTTGCTGGTTGGTTTCAGGATGTGTTTGGTGATGAGCCTGAAACTGGTGCAATGCGAGAAGCTCCAGAGCCAGGAGATGGGACAACTGCAAAGCGGAAGCGGGTCCCTCGCTTTGAGGAGGTGGAAGAGCCCGAGGTCATACCTGGACCTCCATCTGAGAGCCCTGGCATGCTCACCAAAATGCAGGTATTAGATTTTTATTTCTCATCGGCAGTAAAGAGTTTACCTAAATAAGTTGTTTTGACTTTTTTTATTATAACTTTTCTGCATCAACTGACCTTTTTTCTATTTTACCAGATAAAACAGATGATGGAGGCGGCCACAAAACAGATAGAGGAGAGGAAAAAACAACTCAGCTTTGCCTCATCAGCTGCACCAGTAATAAAATTACTTTTCTCCCTAAACCTCTAAGACTTAACGTACTGACAAGCCAGTGTCACGAATCTCAAGCAATGCATTTAGCATAACCATGTTATTTATTTCTAATTTTAGCGGTTGCCAGTTCCCACACCACAATCACAATTGGATAACAATCCAGTCTCACGGCTCCTTGGCACTTCTGCTGCAGCAGCTGCAGGTAGTGTTTCATCCATTGCCCCCTCCCAAGCCGCCAGCTTCATGAATGATGCTATCGAGAAGGCCCGCAAGGCTGCTGAGCTGCAGGCCCGCATCCAGTCCCAGCTGGCCATGAAACCTGGTATCCTGGGAGCCTTGGGGAACACTGGGCCTCACAACTTAGTGGCACTAGCCAATCTACATGCTATGGGAATAGCTCCACCGTAAGTAATGTCACAGTATATAGGATTTTAAGAACTGAAGTGGTGAAAAATATTGTGTTGATGCTTATTTGTTTATGTGGCAGTTTGAGAAGTGTCCTCTTTCTTTGTGTGTCCCTTTAATAGGAAGGTGGAAGTCAAGGAGGTGAACAAGCCAACACCTCTTATTCTGGATGACAAGGGAAGAACTGTAGATGCCAGCGGCAAAGAAGTTGAACTCACGCATCGTATGCCCACACTTAAAGGTAGGTTCGATACTTAAACACACACACACACAATATTAATTTCTTATTTTGGCTTTCTGCAATAAATTTTTTTCTGTCAATGTAGCAAACATTCGAGCTGTCAAGAGGGAGCAGTTCCGTCAGCAGCTGAAGGAAAAGCCTGGGGAGGACTTGGAGTCCACTTCCTACTTCGACCAACGTGTGTTTATCACACCAGCACAGCGCGCTCGCAGGACCTTCAAATTTCATGAGCAGGGTCGCTTTGAGAAGATTGCTCAGAGAATTAGAACTAAGGTTGGATTTAACTCCTGGACTGTCACCGGTTGTTTTAACCTGGATATGAACATGAGTGTTTTTTTTCTTAACTTTCCTTCCTTTCTTTTTTTTCTTCCTGTATTGATCTTGACCTTAAACAGGCCCAGCTGGAACGGTTGCAGAGTGAGATTGCCCAGGCAGCAAAGAAGACAGGAATCCAGGCATCAACTAAGCTGGCACTGATTGCTCCTAAGAAAGAAATTGGAGAAGGGGAGGTGCCTAGCATTGAGTGGTGGGACTCCTTCATCCTTCCCTCCAACATAGACTTGTAAGAAACTACACCTAACCCAGACACTTAGTAGGATAAGTTATGCATTAAACTGTCCTTCAACTCATTCAAACTGCTATCGTCAAGCTGTAGAATACCTAAAACCATGCACAACCTGCTTGTTGTTAACTTACTTGTTTTTCCCTCATATGTTATGAAGAACACCTGACACAAAATTTGAGGAATTGGAGTTATTTGGTGTGACCAACCTGGTAGAACATCCTGCCCAAATTCGCCCTCCAGGTGAGTGAACAGAAAGTAAAAGTGTTCACACTGTTAAAGCTGTGGATTTAAAACTAGAGATACAAATTGGTAGCACAGTGATAATTAGAAGTATCATAGTAAATACATGAAATTGCATTTTGACAATTTGATAGTTTAAAAAAATACAAGTTTGAGAATATATAGTTTATCAGAAACATTACTGGTGTCCAACAATTGCTCTCTGTGGACAACTATTTTCTCAATATGTGTTCCTCTTTGATTTCTAAAAAAATACTCAGTCATAAACAGCATGGTACGACAATACACAGTATAATATATTAAGACTGATGAACATAACCGAGAACCAAATTTGGTTCTGGTGTGTGTGTATATATATATATATATTTTTTTTTTTATTATTATTATTTTTTTTCATATATATAAATAGATAGATAGATAGTTGTTGATGCCAATGCAATAAAGTTTTTGGTTACAACTGAGAAGGATTTAGCCTACAAGAGGAAGTATAAGGTTGAGAGAGCCTCCATTGAGTAAGCAAGTTAAAAAGTGA
>JAPZDX010000024.1:15471710-15489174 GCA_029783625.1 Naso annulatus
GCCTGCCAGTGGGCATCACTTTCAGTCGGTGTTCTCTTCTGCTGTTTGTGTCTCAATATTGCAAGGGCACCATCGCGCCATCCCTCCCCAAGATGTTTGTGATTTGTTAAGGCAGTGGTTCCCAAAGTGAGGGCCGGGGCCCTCCAGGGGGCCTCGAGATGCCTTCAAAAAACAAACCAGAAAAATTAGAATTGCATATTCAACCCATTATTGTACAAATTCTGGTTATATTCTTTCTTAAATTACTTAAAAATAATATTATGGCTGTTAGGCTGTTGTCCTTTTGTGTTGTATTGGTGCCCATGTAGGCCTAATAGTGTATTTGCATGGCTGTACACGATGTTATATGCCACCAGATGGGGGTCCCCAGTCTCTGGCACTGTTATTTTGGGGTCATGGGCTGAAAGGTTTGGAAACCCCTGGTTTAAGGAAATACAGTCAAGACAAAACTAATTTTCCCTTTTTAGTAGAATGATAATGTTTGCAGCCAAACCTTTCTCCAGCAGTGACACAACGCTGTGCAGATGGGCTAGCTATGCAAGACTTGTGAGTCACAGTGTGGAAGTGTGTCTAATTGAAGCACCTCACCTTCTCTGTACAGGATCCGCAACCTGCAAAATCCGGCTAAGAAGTTTAAAGTGGAGGCCAACGCCAATCAGCTGTACCTGACAGGCACAGTCGTTCTACACAGAGATGTCAACCTAGTAGTGGTTGAAGGAGGTAAGGAACAACTCTGACAAGTGGCAGATCAAACTCATCAGTGCTTGCAGGGAATTTGTCTCTTTCAAATAGCACATATGGTACTTCTCATAATATGTAATTTTTAGTAATCATCTGCTGTACCTATTTGGGTAAATGTTCTTCAAGTTATAAAATAGTAAGATTTTGATAATTAACTACATGTTGAATTTTGTGCTTTATTTTTATCACTAAGTGGGGCATTTTTTTTTATTATTGGGAACTTAATGGGCTTAACATTATCAAACATTGTAATGTACTTAATTCTCCATTTATTATAAACTGAAGTCTATTCTTTGATTATTTTTTTTCCCCCCAAATGTTCCTCCTTAAACACTCCACAATCTGTTTTTGTTCAATCCTTTTAAATTTTGGGAGAGTTGTGCCTTAACAAGAGTAAAAATCAACCCGAATTTAAGCTCACTGAGCTTCACCTTTCTGTCTGTCTGTTTTCAAAAATTAAAACAGGCTCAACATACAGTCCATAAAAGCACAGAAAGCCTCAAGGGACGGTCATTACCAAACAGAACATTGATAGCTTGAACTGAATAAAATACAGATTTTCATGTCACTGTCAATGAGGTCCTAACTGAGTCGAATATCAACAAACATTTACGGAGCAAGTGTTTGGTTGCAGGAGAGACAAGGCAACTGACGCATGAGGGAGCATATAAGTGGAGTCCAAACTTGCTTGACCAAAATCATTGTGCCCCGTCAATTTTGTCATTATGACTTACATGTTTCTTTTTCTCCTTGGTTTTTAGGCCCTAAATCCCAGAAGAAGTTCAAGAGGCTGATGCTGCACAGAATCAAATGGGAGGAACACAACAGCAAAAGAGATGGTAAGAGTGGCTTTAGTTGTCAGTCTTCGCTAGTTTTCATGCCTTTGTGCTCGTTTCTGGGATACTGAACTTTTTATCACTGATTCCCAATTAGACCCAGATGCTGATGATGATACAAAAAGGAACAACAAGTGCTGGTTGATATGGGAGGTGAGTGTTCGCATGTCCTGCTTTTTGCCACAGGCCTAGTTTGCTACTTAAATAACTTTTGGGGAGTTTTATTTGTGATCTAATTCAAGTCTGATTTCTCTTGGTTCTCCAGGGCACAGCTAAAGAGCGCAGTTTTGGGGAGATGAAGTTCAAGCAATGCCCCACAGAGAGCATGGCCAGAGAACACTTCAAGAAACACGGCACAGAACACTACTGGGATCTAGCTCTCAGCATGAGTGTGTTGGACACTGCAGACGACTGAAACTGCCTGAAACCGCCCGTCATTTCCGTCACCGCCCCCTTCCACAAGCCCCCAGACCCACAGCCTCACAGCCCGTTGGCCACCACCGCTGGTTGGCTGGCTGGCTGGCTGCCTTCAGCAGGGGGCAGACAGACTTCATCAAGAGACTTGAAGATAGCAGGAGGAACAATAAACCTGTGTGGATCATTTGGATTTGAGAATGTGTGACAGATCAGGGTGTGTGTATAAGACGTTGTATGTTTGTATGCCTGCATCAGTGTTAATTTCTTTGGTGGTGGGCTACTCTGTCAGATGTGGTGTTTTATGTTATTGAATACAAATGACAGATGGCACTCCGGGATGTAAATCACTCTTCTAAGGCTTTAAGAGGTCAAACTACGTCATATTCCTAAAACTTTACTTTTGTGATGAAATTCCCATGTACACTGATAAAATAATCCCTGTTTGAGGCAAAAAGAAACACACCATCGTGGAATGACTGCACTATGTGCTAACACATTTCGAGTAAACATAAAAGGATTCCTAGGTAATGTCACAACATTGTCATATGACTTGTCATTACAGGTATATATAACAGAATTTTAAGCCCCAAGTCCATGTTTTTGCATTTGGGGAAACTGAGGAAGTCCTTGACTCACCTGTAGCTATGTTTCTCTGTAACGTTACGGTCACAGCCTTAAATAAACAAAAGATAGCTTCACCGACTTCTGTCCACTTTTTTTCGTCATTTTTAACCGACTCCTCTGATAGCAGACGTGCTCCATCTAGACACAGTATAAATAACACTAAGCTATGCTGTTTTATTCTATTTTGAGAATTTAATTTATAAAGAGAAGTTAACCGTATGTCCACAAATAAGATGCAGTTAGTCGTTATGATAAAGTAAAACATGGGGGCGTGTCTCTAGTTGTCCTCTTTACGTTAGCTCCCGAACTCCTTCATCCGCATGAACGGCGAGCCATCAGCCGAGAGAGCAGGAAAGATGGCGGCCGGTTCTGGGGCTGCAAGCGGCCATGGAGCTCGCAGCTCCAACGCTGCTCTTGAAGCGTCTTTGGACCGGCGTTTTCAAGGAGTATCCAATACTATGGAGTCGATACAGGGACTATCAACCTGGTGCATTGAAAACAAAAAGCACCACGGCCTTATCGTTCGTTACTGGATGAAGTGGGTCAAGAAATGTAAGTAACGTAGCTCGCCACTGAGCGTTACCCGCTAGCTAGCTTACTTTAGCTAATTCAAATGCATTTCTGCGTTGAACGCGAGCACCTTGCAAAATGCACTGTAGCTTCTTATCATGGGTTTGCGTGGAGTGTATTATAATACAAGTCGTCATAATGCAATGCTGAATATTTTATAAAGGGAATTTTAATTTTTTTATCGACACTTACCCCTTCTTGAAATGGGCTAATACTAGCTAAGCTACCGCTAACGGTTCGCTGCTGGTGACTGTGTCACTGTTAGCACTGTTTACAGTTGGGCCTCTCGGGGTTAATGGTCTGGGTTGACTAATTCGGCTTTTTGACGAATAATTGCCATGCACTTCCCTGCTTATCTCAAAATACTGAGCTTTCACCAAAAGCAATAGGAGTTGTGATTAGTTAACGTTACATGAGTTATTTTGTCGCTGATTTGTAACGTTAGTTTGTGTGTGTTCAGTTCTGGCTTAACTCACTCTCGGAGTTGGTCTTCGACATGAATGATTGTTTATGTGATACAGTAACTAACAGTTTTGCAGAGTAACATCAGATAGTTGAATTCATATGTTGCTTTGTTTGTTACTTATTGAATACAAAAAGGTGCCAGTAAAGGCGCATCCCAGTGTCACATTGTAGATAATTAAGGCACTGAAAATATTTCTTCAAACTGTGCTGGACAAAATGTCTTTGCCTTCACCTTGTTGCTTCAAAACTGAAACGGAAAACGGCAAACCAAATGCAGCTAAAATTCTTACGTAAGTCATTTTTATAATAACTAATGTGGAACATTGAGGTTTCCACATTTGAGAAATTCAGCTTGTCCTAGTGTGTTATGGTAAACTCACAAACAAAGTAGGATTTGATGTACCCTGTCAGTGAGGCATTAAAAGTAGACAGTATCACCACTGCAGCATTTGAAATGTTGCTGTGCTGATAAAGAGATTCAACTCTATACTTGAGATGAGATACAATCCAGGACTACTTTTTTCAGTTTACAGTAAATGAGATGGAGGTAACTTAGAGGTGATGCCACTGAGCGGCTCTTACTTAAGCCTTTGTAAGACATCAGACTGTCACATCATCATAGATTATTTGTTATGGCTTGTTACGGGATTGTTTTGTGAAATCGCTGGTCATTTTGTTGGGGGCTTTTTGTTTTTGTTTTGGTGTCTTTCCCTTCCAACAACTTGTCTTCTTATCCTTGAATAATTTTCCCGATGATTTTATAGTGATTGCATGTTTTCATAATGTTATTACTTGCAGAGGTATGAAGCTTTTCTTTGCAGGTTTACAATAAAATCCAGGGGCTTTGATTTAAAATCCCCTTTGTAGAAAACTCAATCATTAACATTTGTAGAGGACTTAGTGTGTTTTAATATATTGTCTAAATTCTAGAGTGATAATTCAGTAGGTTTACATCAGCGTCTCAGTGGAGTGTGGGCAGAACATGGCACATATTTTGAGCTTGTTGATGTTGGTGAATGGATGGTCAGTACATGTTACTGATGCTTGATTAATGCATAATTTATCATTTGAGCTTGTATATTGCTTGTATTAGAGTGAGAAATTGGTTGAAGTCTCAAATCAAATGTAGCAAAATGTTCTCTGTTGGTTGACTTTGATAGTTTCCTTTAAGAATGAGTTTTGTTTTTTCTCTGTATGTACTTGTCACTGTGGCAGGTTTCAATTTTTTTAGTGTCCCGTCTGATTTTGGAAAGATATGCCAGTAACATGGTGTGACTTATTTGAGGACTGATGGCTTAGATCATGAATTTAATGTCTAGCAGCTGTCTGAATGAAATATTCGTTTTCTAAAGGTTTTTCTAAGCTAAACTTTACTGAGTTGATTTGAGTTGAATTTAGTGAAACGATGCTGATGTCAGTGTGTAGGCCTATATGCATGGGATCCCATTTGTGCAAATGCAGGAAAAGTATTAAGATCATAATATCTTATAAGTAAATTCACATCAAAGCTGCATGCAGTGAATAACCCAACATGGAAGAGTTAATTGATTGTTTTCCGATCTCAAGCCTCATTTAAATGTATGTAAAGAAATAAGTACAAATGATGAACGCCAAAAAAAAAAGGAGACAATCTGTTAATAGGTAGGTCTTCTTTACAGATTGGTGCAAAACTTCGGCGATATGTACCAAATGTCGATAAAACACAATTGTGACATGACTGCGTTTCCATTGAGTGATGTCATGTGACTTCTTGAATGATGTGAGAGACTTATCTTCTCATGATAATATTCCAAGAAGTATGACAATGGATCGTTAAAAATATTTGTATTGCAGCAAAGCACTAGCAGCGGGTCAGAGCGAGAGAAAAAAAGTCACAGAATGCATCAAAATCTATAGTGCACGGAGCACACCGGACAACACACCTAGAGGCTTGCAGTTAAAACTAAACAAAGCAAAAATTATTATCACAATCTGAGCATTGTAGCATCACATGTATTAACCAGAGCGTTCACAATAACTCAAACCCAGCAGAGGAGCATGAAAACAGCTGATTACAGTTTGCACAAAACGTCTCCTCTCTCCCTCTCACTCCCTCCAGCCCTTCACTTTACGGTCGACTCGTAGCAGATGAATTTGGCCCGAAACATCCACAAACAACCATGAAAAGCAAGCCGGCTAAGAAACCGAACTGAGTGACATGATCTGACTGTCTATCAGTCAATCTCCTTCCGGTTTCTTTCAGGACTCTGGACCGCGCCGCACCTACACACACAAATAAACCAGATCAACTCTCTTCATAATTTAACAACACAAACAGCCACCTGCTTGTGAGGTTTACAGTGACCATATGCCAAAATATGTAGACAGTGATATGCATAAAACACATTCCAGCAGAGCTCGAGTGATGTGCACAAAACTCACGTAAATCTTGCTTCACATAAAAATTGCAAGCCGATTTTTACCGATTTTGAGTGACAAAAAGAATTGCTCAATTCAGTCAAATAGGTGCCGGTCTCAATGCGGGAGTCCTCGAATCAAGTTCTGTCTGGATCCGACTCAATTTAAGTCCAGCTTATCAGACAAATGTAACAGAAGCAAAAGTGTTTCCATTGCGGTTTTGCAAAATATGGCTGTTTCAAAATCACCTGAAATACCACGTCATGCGGGTGTAGAACCTTTTTTGCGATAAATGGGAGTTTTTTCGAAATTTACGTGTTTCCATTAGGTGTAGCTTCTATTCACAATTTCAGTTTGTGCAAATTGAGGGTTAATGGAAACTCGACTATTGTCACTTGACTTTTTTTTTTTTAAACATCAAAAATAAGTTTTGTTTGTTTTTTTTTAGTTTAAACGAACAAACAAACAAACAAAAAACACAGTTGAAACTTAGTGCTGCAGATCTGCCAGACCTTCTTTCCCCTAGAATTTGAAGATTTGAATTATTTATTAGGGAGTGTCTCATTAGATTGCCAGTGTCTCAGGCAAAGCATCATGTAGGCATTTTTTTTATCCCCCTGCATTACTGCACACAGAGCAATGCATGATAAAAGCTTATGCTGACAGCACATAGTGAACTACTGCATGCTGTCTGAGCCATTGTGGTCTGATGGAGAGCAGTGCCAACCACCCAAAAGGCAATCTGCCAATCATGATTTAATGCTGGCCAGGCTATGACCTGCTTTGTTTAATTTAGAAAAATCTATAAATATCTAAAAAGAAGCATTCTAACTAAAAACAATCTACGCATCAGTGTTCTAATCTAAACTGCTATCAGTATCAATTCTTGGCAAATTAACTGTCTGTTGCATAGGATAAATAAAGATGTGTCAGTGTTTGTTTAGAAACGGTTTTGGTTTGGAGATTATGTACTGCAAGTGAGGTTCATAACAATACAGGATGCAACTTCACAGTACAAGCTACAGTATGGTTCGCTGTGTGTTTGTGGCGTAAGAGTGCATTACTACAGCAAAGAACAGTCTTATTTTTAAAATAGGATAAACAAAACCATGAAAAACACATTTACTGACAACAACGAAAGCGGTTAATATGATTACTACCCACACTTGTTGTCATTTTGATGCTTCTGAATCAAACCAGGTGTTTACCATTTTAAAAGGGGGCAAAACAGTTCTGCTGACATGGTGACATACTGTTCTGTGTTTGTGAAAAGTCTGTTTTTGTTATTTTACTGCCTTGGTACAAAGTCCGCCATGTATTTGGAAATCAAACTTGACTAACGTGTATTTACTTCTTTGAAAGCATCACATTAAAGTTAAGTTTATGGAGATATTTTTTAAATACTGAACACAGAAAATGACAACAAATTAATTAAACAAATTTGAACTCAAGTAGAACAATATGAAATGATTGGTTAGGGTTATATTGCATGCTCCGTTTTCTGGTGTTTAAAGGAAACATCAATCATACAATATTGTGTGGTCATAGCTAAGTTTGTAATGAAAAAAGCTCTTCGTAGTTTTCTACCCTGAAGACTCGATCTTTGGCATGACAGTTTAAATGTAATAAAATGACAACAATAACCAGATCTTAAAAAAATAAATCTTCCCTTATCTACTGTTTTATAACTACTAACTTTTATATCTACTGTTTAGATAACATTAACAATAAAATAATTAACTACTTTAATTTAAAACAAAGCAAAATCATTGTATCAAAAAAAGTCAACCCATTGTCAGCAGAATGTTACCTGTACACTGACAGCATTGCACAGCCTATGAAACACACTAAGATGTAGAGGCCTAGACATGTCAAACACATCGAACACAACTGAATATCAGGTTATATTCATCAGTCAGTCAAATTAATATATGACTAGTGCAGTGCCCGCCGAAAACATAGCTGTTTGAAAGGGGCTGATGAGTGTGAATGAAATTAGATTGAAGATTTTGATCACATATTGTAATTTTGGTTTTGACTGGGTATCATAACCGTCTTTCAAGTAATTAGTGTTATTGAGTTTGGCTTTGTTTGTGAGTGAATGGGTGTTGACTCTGAGCAGGGAGTTGTCAGCTGTTGTTGAAGATTGTCTGGATAGTTAAGGGTGTGTTGCTCACCCGCAAATACTTTGAGGCATTAAAATGAATCTGTCAGAGATACTCCTGATTGTCATTCCGTATTTGGAATTTGAAAAAATCCTCTTGTTTTTTAAATATTTATTTATTTTGAATGCCACAGAGTTTTTGACTTTTCAGAAAAAAATATAAACAATATTAGCAAGAACTTATGGTGAAGAGTATATTTATTGTCAGTGTATGCTGATATGATGTATTTAATCTCTGGTGATATTAACTTCCTTAAATAATTGCAGGGGTTAATTTTTTTTACCGCACAACATCTAAGAGCACATAGCTGTTTCTTTTTTTTTCTTTTCAAATCTTGTGGCTTTGACAATTAAATAAATTCTACACATATGTACAGTTCTTTTGCAGTGACTGTAGCAGTGATTTCCTGATGGAAGTAAGGGATTAATTTGTTTTTTTTGGACAAACTGGAATGTTAAACTTCTCCTAAAATGTAAAAAAATATGAAGCAGTAGAGACATTTAGACCTCCTGTAAGCAAAATTACCTATAATCTTCCTAAAAGTCAGAACATGAGCCAAAATCCTGCTTACTGACTGTAGTTGAATTCTGGCCGTAAAATCAGGGTTTTGAAAATTAATAGTATTTTAGGAAGCAGATCGTTGTCGAGATCATCTTGTCCTTGCAAATATTGTATTTCTTTTGGAAATGGAAATGTGTGTCAAATTCTAAAGGTGACTATGGTAACTGAAATCTCTATCTATGAATAAAGTCATCATACCAGCAGAGGCAGACCCGGTGTTCAGCCATGTGTTCAATCAAAGCTGCAGCTATTCACTGACAATGATTGAATAGATCAGAATTCCTTTTGGATGAAGCCCAACTGACAATAAGGAGCTGATACAGTTTAGTTGGATATTGTCAATAGGACAGATGTATTTGTATGATTATAAATGATGGTGAATATATAATGATATAGATCTTTTTAAAATTTAGAAATAATTAGGCTATAATGCATGTGACACTTGACAGTAGATGTTATGTCATCACTTTCTAAATTATCAACAGATTGTATCTGTGGATTGTTGTTCAATCGTGTTGTAATTTTGTTCAGCTTGTGCTCCATTGTATACACTAATATTACACTATATCAGTGACCACGTTTACATGCATACAATATTCCAGTTACTGAGCTTTCCCCCAGTCAGATCTGTTTACATGGACCACGATCGGCGGTACCCCGGTAATATTCCTGTATATGTGACACCCCCTAGCACCCCCCACCCAGCTGAAGTACACGTGTGCTTTGCCCCGTTGGCTTTTGCTGAAGATGCAGACACTTTCTTTCTCTGTGTGTGCCCTGCTTTTAGCTATTTTACAACAATGAATGCTATTGCAAACAGTTGTGCTACTTCATGTCTTACATGCTGGAAGACAAGAGCAACAGGATGAAGACACCAGATGTAAAGGCTGTTTTTTACTCAAAAGACAAGTGTCTGTCTACAGTGACTTAATACAGAAATGACATAAAAAAGATATGTGTTAACCGACAGTGTCTTGCACCTGTCAAAAATTCTAACGACGCAGATGTTGTTTTGATTTGTCTCACATTTTGATTGGTTGGCTGGACTGACGTTTTAGCATTGCCACGGAGATGAAGCAGTGCTCTACTTGCTGAGGAGAAAAAAAAAATAGCCTCGCAAAAGGGATGGCTTTGAGGAACGACCAGGTGCCAGTAGGGTTGGGCGATATGTTGAAATTTTCCAACTGGTCACCATCAGCCCATCCACTGGCAACTGCGGATTATATTCACACAGGTGTGCGGCATCATGTGCAGTGTGTAGTCATTTCTGTTTATACGCTGTGAGATCCAACGTGTCAGTCATGTAGGCCTGCGGCGTTTTTTCTCTCAGAAGACCAGCACTTCATGCCTGCGCTGAGGGAAGAATTAGCAGTGGGCAGCTTTGCCCATCTCGTCCTTATTACTGCACGCACAAGCATGCACACAAGAACATGACCCAGTAGTTACTGGGGTAAGGTGGCAGCTATCCTTTTCGGGTTTCTTATTACCCTAATAATGCCTTAATGCGAAAATGCTTTCAGGGGCAAGGTGTTTACATGAGTCCCAGCGTTACTGAAATACTTTAATACCCCTGTGTCAGTAACAGGAATATGCATGTGCATGTAAGCATGGTCAGTGACAAGGTTAAATCAGGTGATAATATCAACCTGATCAATTTATTGGTTGTTGTTTAACTATTACAAAATTCTCTTCATGAATGAAAATTTGCATTTGAGTTGGAAGTCAGTTATTAAACTGGTTTATTCCCATGTATTTACATCAGCAACATAATACTAATACAGGTTAGACAGTTTTAAAAATGTCTTTGTTTTCTAAAACCATTTCTCAAATGTGTATATCCCCAGGAAGATTTCACTCTTTGTACCGAATCTGATCTTTTTTTTCTTGCTGTGCTTGTTTTTCAGCTGACAACAATCACCGCTTGAATCTCTTCTATCTAGCCAATGATGTGATACAGAACTGCAAAAGGAAGAATGCAATTGTCTTTCGTTCAGCCTTCGCAGATGTCCTTCCTAATGCAGCTCAGCTCATCAAGTGAGTATACAGTCTGTATTTAGCTAAGTATTGGACCAACATTAAATATTATTTTTATCTACATGGCTGTTGCTGGTGAATGTGCAAGGAAGAAGTGCTATGCTTGTCCCTTTCTCTTCTTGTATTGAGATTTAGCATGATGTGCTGTCATTGTGCTTTATTGTAAGAGATGGGAAGGTCCGCAAGTCTGTGGAAAGGATTTTTTCGATTTGGGAGGAGAGGAGTGTGTATCCTGAGGAGGTCATCGCCCAGCTCAAAGGCAGCCTGAACAAAAAAGAAAAGGAACGGGAGAAGCAGAAGGAAAGAGAAAAAGAAAAAGGAAAGGAGAAGGGAAAAGAAAAGGAGACTTCACCGGCAAATGGTCAGTTTTGACTATGAAGGCGTCATTTCCTAAAGTAGCCGTATGTACAGTTGCAAGTCTGATTGTAAGTTATTAAGTTCATTTTTTGTTCTTATTCTTCAGCCCCGGCCAACACCAAAGCAGCACTTAAGTCCAAGATTGTAGCAGAGTTCACAGTAAGTCCTTGCAATACTGTTGTACTGCATTACTTACATTGCTTTGTCTTACATGTAGGGCTGGGCGATAAGGCCTAAAAATAAAATCCCAGATTCTTTCAGACCACATTTAATTTTTGGTTTTAATCTCTTTCTTTTTTTTCCCCTTTTTTTTCAAACTACAAAAGATAAAGGAATTATTTCAAATATGTTGGTTATTTTCAAACGAACATGAATTTTCCTATTGGGAAAGAAGTGCAAACCTAGCTTTAACCAAACCAATTTTTTTTTAAATAAAGGTTTGATCAAACAAAGATGAATCCCCCAATCTTGGATTAATAAAGTGCCAGCCTAATTTTCACTTAACATCACTCATTAAAAAAACAGAGCTGAGAGAGAGCCCTAGGCTTCCGTATTTACCCTAGTTAAAAGGAAAATCCATTTTCATGATTTTTATTTTATAACATGGTCGAAACAAATTAATTTGAATTCAGATTTAACATCGATTTATTGCTCAGCCCTACTTGCCTGTTGTGTGATGGATTTTTTCTAACATATCAGTGTGCTGTACGTCTCGTCATCTCTATTTATTGCACTCTGTTTGTTTTCTAGCCCACCTCCCTAGTTGAACAGTTGTCAAGATATAAGCGAGCTGTTGCAGAGGAGGAGTTCAGGGAGAAACAGCTGACAGCTCTTAGGGTGGATGTCTGTAGCACGGAGGCTCTGAAGAGACTTAAAGGTTAGATGTTACTTACATTTTTATGTGTTAGCTTATTTATCATAATCACACACTTACTTTCCTGTGTACTCTTATGTCTTAGGTCACAAACATACATGATACTTAAAATAACAACAGTGTTCATTCAATGCCATATCAATACATACATACCTGTGGATTAGTTTCTTGTAAGGAAATGTTGCTGCTGAGTTTTTCACTATTTGATGAGCACCAACACAGGCCCTTTTCCTTTCCCACATTTGCACACACATTCCCTTTTCTCTGTTAACTGCTAATGTTGTATTTAATTTTCTACTTGTTTGTCTGTTGTGTCCTGCTCCAGACAAGGCGGGAGGGAACAAGTTTGCTAAGGACTTTGAGGATGGCAGTCTGAAGCTGCAGGAGTTTGTCAGCTTCCTGGACAAGGAGCTGAAAACGGGGCCTCCTCTGCTGGAAGCTTTGGGAAATGCAGACATTTTCTATGAGATGCAGTACAAGGAGGTTAAGATTGTGGCCAATGTGAGTGTAATGTCAAATGAAATTATCGCCTTCCCTGCTTGGAGAGTGCTGATGAGAAATGTGACGACATAAATGGTTTAGTTTGTTTTTGTGTAAGGAAAGTAAAAATGGTTTTAAAGACAATTACAACTACTACTGAGCCTTTTGAGGATGTCCCTTTCCATGTAAAGTCATGATCCTCCCACCTGCTACCAATGAACCTGTTTACCTGTGAAATGTTCTGAACATGTGTTTTTAAAGCAGTCCACAACTTTCCCAGGCTTTTGTTGCCCCGTTCCAATGTGTTTGAACTTGTTGTTTGCATCAAATTCAGAATAACATATTTACCAATACCAATGAAGTTGATGAAGTAAAACAGAAAATGTATTGCCTTCATACAGTTTACAATTTAGCATTTGTCTAAAGGGATAAACAAAGTATTATTCTGTTTCATTTGTTTTATACAGTGTCTCGGCTTGACCTGAATCGTGGTTGTACGAGTTAGCTTTAAAATTTCTTTTTTTCCTGATATCTCCAGTTTTACTTAGTTTCCTCTATTCTTTTAGGCATACAATGCCTTCGCCAACCGTGTGGCGAGTCTTAAAAGAAAATTGGATTCTCTCAAGGCGACTCTTCCTGGACCTGAGGACTCTCCCATCCCCTCACCCTCTGAAGATGCCCCCTCTCCTACTGGCTCTGACTCACCCTTCCTGGGACTAGCCCAAGTGGATCCAGAGCTGGATGGCAAAGCCATGGATGAGGGAGAAATCCCCAGCGACAACAGAGACATGGAGGACATGGATATGTCTGATGAAGAGGCTGTCACTTCTACAGGAGGGGGTTGGTGGCTACAAAATTTGTAATGGGTTGACAATTGTATTTTACCTACAGCTAAGGTTAAAAATGTCTTAACTTTTTGAATTATCTCTAAAAGCAGATGATAAGAAAGACAAGGCATCTGCTGCTGTGGCCAAGACTGCAAAGTCAGATGCCACCTCAAAGCCTCCAACCACACCTACAAAAGCTTCTAAGACCAGTTCTGGTGCTGCTGCCACGGCCGCCCCAGTGACTCCCACCTCTGCCACTGCTCAGAGCACTCCAACGAGTCCTCTGGGAGTCAATCTGGAAAAGGTAGACCTGGGAAAGATCAGCTCAATTCTCAGCTCTCTTACATCTGCAATGAAGAATACAGGTGAGTTTGTGGGGTTAGAGAAGATGAATTGAACAATGATCAGAACCTGCAGTTAAAAGCTCCCGACACAGTGTGTTGATAATAGAGATTATCATGAGAAAAATCATCAAATGTTCTAAAATGAATTGAGTCATCACTGATAATATTTTCTCTGTATTTGAGCCCCAATGAACTACAGTTGTGTTAACTGTCAAAACCTGAAATCAGTTTTCTTCCTCTGTAAAATCAAGGGATTGTGAGTTTGGCCATAAGTCATCTTAAGGGTATCTTGTTATTTGACTCACTTAGGACTTAAAATAGCTTATTTAGCATTAAAGTTATCATAGTATCTGTTTTGTGGAAATATTGTACCTGGAAAAAAATGACCATTCTGCTAAATTTACTGCGAGATCACATCAAATCAAAAGAGTGGGGGGAAAAAAAAACCTTTTGAGACTTAATGTTCAGAGCAGTCTGAAGCCTGTGGTTTTTCCTTATTTTCTGTCTTAAAATTTTTTTTCCAGCAGCTAGCCCTGCTCGGCCATCTCCAAAAACACCTGCCACTCCCTCTGTCCAGTCAGCAGCCTCCAAAGTGACCCCTGCAAGCCCCGCCCTGGCCAGTTTCTTGTCACGTGTTGACATAACGCCTGAAGGAATTCTGAATGCTCTGTCTAAAACAAACACACCAGGTCAGTCACACATGCAGTCATCTTTTCACAAATGTTAATTAAAAAAATGTCAGTAAATGTTACTAATCATTTCCTGTCTTGATGTAGGTTTGTCCTCTCTGCTGCAAAGTGTGACAAACGCCTCCTCTGCTCCTCCTGCCCGAACTGCCCCAGAATCACCAGCAGTTAAAACTGCACTCACGCCAACCACCCCAAAAACAAAACCCACTCTGGGTACCAATTTAAAACGAGACACAACTGGAAGGACCAGAGACTGGGAGAAAGAGAGACAAATGTCCCCTCCTCCCTCTCCTCCTCCCCCTCCCCCTCCACGTCCCTCAGCTCTTCCTGTCTCTCCTCCCAGCCTTGAGTCAAAAATCAACAGTTTCTTGCAGGGCAATCCGGGTTTTAGTCTCGCTCTAGGTGATGTCAGTCCTGACGGGGTGGACGGGACCCCAGTGAGAGACGAGGCTGCTGGCACCCCTACACAGGATGAGATTATGGACACACCTGGGAGTGTGCCAGATTCTCTCGGGTCATCTGGAGGCCATAATCTCTCACCCACAGCCTACCGCAGTGAACCCTGGGATGCGGTGATCACCCCATCGGAAAGCAGCAGCAGTGGTGACTTCATGGGTTCTTCCTCCTCTTCCCGGAAAAAGAGCGGCATGAAAGTAAAGGATGATGATGCGATAAATGTGAGGAAGCACGTCTCGTCTTCACCCAGTAATGACTTGAAGGGTAAAAAAGATGGACAACACAGTCAGTTAAAGATGATTGGAAACAATAAAGTTACTGGAGAAAGGAGACTCTCTGCAGGCTCTCGTAAGGCAAGCAGTAGCTCAGATGATGGAGGTCTGAGTGGGAAAAGAGAGGACAAGGGAAAAGATCAAGGGTCTCCAGCTGAGGGTGGGAAGGAAGGCCAGTACCATCGCATTGAGACGCTAGTGTCACCCTGCACTGAAGGGGCACCCATCCAAACACTAGGCTACTCTAATCGCCCATTGGCCGGAGAGCGCATCAAGACAGTAGAGAGCATCCGCGTGACTGGCCGAGGCTCTCGACGAGGGGGAGGGGGTGGCAGTCGTCCAGGGGGATCAATGTGGTACGAAGAGGAGGAATACATGGAAACTCAGCCTCCCTCACCCCATGCTGTCCCCCCTCCTCTTAATATTGGCCAAGGAGGCACCGAAGACATGACTTCCTCCATGCCTCCTCTTCCCCCACATCTCCTGATATCCCATCTCCACCCTCCTCCGTCCCATCCTCATTCACAACCTCCTCCCCAAACTCAGTTCCAAATGCCTTACCACACGGAGAACATGCAGACTCCTCCATCACTCCTCCACCAGCATCCTCCCCCTACATCCCCTTTCTTCAGTGCTCCTCCACCAATACCACGACCCCCTCCACCTCCTGTAACGCAGCGCCCTTCTCCTCCACCTACCCACCCCGCTGTACCCTCTGCAGTCATGGTGGGGGGAGTGTTGGTCCCCATTGACCGCCCCATTTCTCTTCCTCCCCCAGTCAGACCTGAAGGAGCAGATCGAAGCGGGATGGGGCCAAGAGGCAACAAAGTAGGGCCTCCACCACTCATGTCATCATTGCTAGGAGAGCCCCCAAAGCTGCCCCGTCCTGGCACAGTTAAAGAGCCTTTTGTGCGCCATGCAACTCCTCTTCACCGCCCAGGTACCCCTGGTGTGCCTCTCCCTTTACTGGGAAGAGTGAAGGAGCCCCTGAACCTGCCTCTTCCATCCCCCTCTCTCTCTCCAACATCCTCCACAACCTCTCCCTCCACCCCTAATTCCCCTGCAGTCGACACTGTCCCCACTCGCCTCTCTGCTCAGTCTGCTGCCCCTCCTCTCCACAAGCCTCCCGCTAGTCCTCCAGCTCAGCCTCGCAACCATACCTCTAACCCGGTCCCCCTCCTGAACTTGGCCTGCCCTCGACCCCCAATCCTCTCTGTTCCTATCCCACAGAGACCTCTGCTGCGAGGCCGAACCCCCTCTCAGCAGCATAACCAAAATCTCTCGTTTCGTGGTGGCAAGCGGCCCGGTCCTCCATTCACAGGTGGTCCCATCCATGCACAGAAGAGACCCTTCTTACCCCCACGCTACTGAAGTGGTCATCAATGATAAGCTGAACGAGACGTGCAAGCGCCCTGCGCTGAAGTGCAGATTGTGTGTTAGCCCTGCTGGTATGAGCCCAGATATCTTTACTCTGTTAAATAGCTTGAATTAAAACTACCTTAGGTTGTGTGTAAATAGCTGATTAACTCTTCATGCTTTGGCTAGATAGCCAGCCGGTCATCTTACACTGTACAGCACATCTATGGGGATATTAGTTACATAGTGCAGATTGTTGTGTAACAAGCCTCAATCTACCTTTTCATTTCATCTGTCCATACACAGTAGGCGTAAGTTTCATTAGGTCTGGTTCAAGAATGGCATAACCTTAGGAAGAAAACACAGAAATTAAACTTTAAGAGTTTGCCATCCTGTGTGATAGTTGGGTCCTTTACCTGAGAGAGAGCAGGAGAATCAAAAGGAGACAGGTTGGGGATACAGACGTAACAAGGAACTGAAAGCAACAGTTTGATATTTCAGGAAATAAGCTTTTTTGCTCTCTTACTGAGACTTCAGTGAGATCATTACCTCTCTCACCTCGCTGTTTGCTAACTATCAAGCTATAGCCAGCAGATTGAAAATAATTTTTTAAAATTGATTTTCAGCAGGAAAGCCGTTAGCCAGTACTCCCAAAATTCCATACTATTCCTTAAAAAATGTTTGAAGTGATGATTGAGGTAGTTTGCAAAGTACTCTCCTCCTCCATGTGTATGAGTGTGTGCTGTGTGTCCTAAAATGGCAGTTCTCATTCTAAATGATGAGATTTGTGTTGCAGCTGAAGTTAACACTTGTTCTTGTTTCCGGAGTACTTGCTGTAAATAATATTCTTTTCTTGCTCAACCTTTTTCACTCTTCCATCTCTCCCACTGTTTATCTCTAAGCTTGTAAATATAAAAAACTGAGATGATACAGCTTTTTTCTCTTAAAGCTCTTGATTCTGTTATTAAGGACAATGATGGTCATTCACGCACCCCGTCT
>JAPZDX010000024.1:15501626-15518656 GCA_029783625.1 Naso annulatus
TCTCCTCTCGTTGCCTCGCGTCTGCCTCTGTCTGGGCCAAAAATTTGCCCTTGAACACACCACACTGACTACACCCGTCAGTCTGCTAGCATGTGCACTCTGCGCCTGCATGAGAGGTTGTAACTCTCCATACCAGCAGGTGGTGTTAATCTCTGAACTCGTGATCAAAAAAGGAGGAAATAGAAAAGCTAGGAGATCCGTGGACAAAACAAAGCGGCTTTTGTTCAACGACCTACTTCATTCTCCACGCAAGTAGGTAACACTGATGTTGAATAACTCTTGAGAATGCCTGAGCAGCTTCCTCCCCACTTTATACTGATTCACTAGCTGAACAGCCCATCAGAGCGTTTGCTTTCACTACTGACAACTTCTGATGGCTAACTTCTGATGGCTATTCAAAATATTGTCAGTTGGCTGGTCTGACAAGGCCAACAAGTACCAACGGTGCGGGACACAGCGGGCCAACTGGGACCAACTGGGACCACTGACTGGAGCTGACCTGCGTCTGACAGGACCGTTGGGCCGGTGTGTCCTTACCCTTAAATGTGAAGCTATGACTTGCAGTCAGTTAGCTTTGCTTAGCACAAATAGTGGCAACATGTCACTAGCCTGGCTCCGCTCAAAGATTAAAAAAGTGTAAGAATGACACGTGATGTCATGTGGGGTTTTGTGCTGGATGTTTCTTGCCTGAGTGTAGTGACTTCTTGAAGTTTCTGCAGGTATCTTATAATTTCACAGAGATGACAAAACTCAATAAATGGAATATAATGTGTTAGTGATCAGTGAGCTGTGAAGGTGCTGGCCGGCTGGCTGCTTCCAGTCTTTACACTAATCTAAGATACTCAGCTGCTGGCTTCAGCTTCAATATACACACTTTAATACATGCTGTTAAAAATAGTGTGCAGATTTAACAATTCCCAGTCTCATTTTCCATCTCAAACTGAATCATCTTGGATGAGTTTATTGGTGTCATGTCACAGATTAGAGTGTGACACACGTCTTTGTTTTCCTTCTGGCTCTGCAGGGATAAAAATTTAAGCACAGAATGGTGCAGTTTACTCTGTCCCAGATCTCAGGAACATCAACAGAGAAATACACGTGGTAGCTGCTCTCAGAAAATTCAAATCTACTTGTTTGATAAAAGTAGACAGTGGCTTCTGTTAAATAAATTTTGTTTCCTTTGAGGGGATTTAATTTTTTTTTTTTACTTTTGCACATGCGAGAAGTCAGTAAACATCAAGAGAAAGTCAGCTTCAGGCAGACGTTACAGGACGGAGCTCATGTGGAGGCGCAGAGAGTCGAGGCAGGTCAAGTAAGGGTGGATAGGCACTAACACGCTTCATGGAACAAACAAACATTCCTCGCAGCCATCTAGCTAGGGTGTGTTGGCCACAATTAGTTAGATCAGCTTCTCTTAAAAAAAAAAAGAAAAAAAACTTTGTAACCGTGCCTGCCCACAAAAATGCAGTTTGTCCCCCGCAGCATCTGAGTTTAGATTTGAGATCTTGGCGAGAATGCTGACACACTTCCATGTGTTTCATCATAGATTGACATCCAGATCAAAGATGCCATGGGCAGACAACACCAGTGCGCCACAATCCAGTTGGATTTTCAGCTGCCAATCAGATTTGACCTCCAGTACGTCGGGTGAGTCATAAATTTCTGCTTTTGGCTCTCAGATTATTAAACATTCTTACATCTGTAGTGATTTAAATCTGCACATTTGCACTTGAATCTTATTCTTGTCTGTTAGATAAACCCACGTGCTTGCTGTGTGTGTGTGATGTCCTCCATGCTCAAGTTAAAATAGCAGAAGTCTTAACTTCATTTGGACCCAATTTGATTATGAAAGATTTGTTCTTAATTGAATTTATTTGTTCAGGTGGTCATGCTCCCGTTTTCCTCCTCGAATCTCCTTTTCCCTCTTGTTAGTCTGCCCTACTTCCCTCATTAAAAAGCAGTTGAGACCATTTATTCAATAAATTAACCAAGCATAAATGCCTGCTTTTGATTAATACAGCAAACACAGATAATGGTACCTAATCAGACAGATGCTGAAATCGGATAAAATGCAAAAAAAAAACAGACTCCTGTAAAAGTCCAGTGAGCAACATTGTGCCATGTTATCTTAGAGATATTACAGGAGAGCTGCTGCAGTAAAAAATTTTGGCACAAAAATTGTTTTATCACCCGAACCTCTCTTTTCCTTTTCAGTCGAGACGGACAGTTGCACAGGCCGGTGATGATCCACAGGGCTGTGCTGGGATCACTGGAGAGAATGATTGCTATACTGGCTGAAAACTTTGGAGGGAAATGGTGAGAAGATGCTTGTAATTGCATGAAGTCAGACGCTTTTTATGAGGCTGCGGTGATTCAGCAACAACACTGACTCATCACCTCTCGCTTTTTCTACCTCTTACAGGCCGTTGTGGTTGTCCCCAGCACAGATCATGGTTATTCCTGTGGGGGGCAACGTTGAGTCATACAGCAAACAGGTCAGTATATGATGAAGGTTTTCTACGTGGTGCATCAGCAGACTAAGTGCACTTTTCTTTCTGCCCTTTTTTTTTTTCTTTCTGTCATTGTTAATTTGCTCATTGATGCGAGAAGCTCAGTACAGATAAAATCCTAAAAGAAGTTCCTCTCCTTTTTTAAGGTGGTACAGCAGTGTCATGAAGCTGGCTTCATGGTTGATTTGAATGACGATCATGGAACAACCTTAAATAAGAAGATTCGCTCTGCTCAGCTGGCCCAGTACAACTACATATTTGGTATGGATGGACAAAAGGATGAAAACTGTGTCTATTTAAAGCTTGTCTGCCACACTTACGACACAAACTCAGACTCCCCTTTATTGCTACTGATGTCACCATACTTGATTATAACTATAACATTGTGTCATTGTGTGTTTGTACAGTGGTGGGAGAAAAGGAGAGTGAGAGTGGAACAGTGAATGTGAGGAGCAGAGGGGGTAAACAGCTGGGAAGGAGGCCGACAGAGGAGGTGCTGACGTCCCTCACGCGGTTGCGAGACAACAGGAGCAACCTGGACGAGTTTTGATGGAAAAAAAAGTTATGGAAATAATGAGTCACTGATTCATTAAATGTTTGTTTTACATTCTCAAGATGTTAAACTATAGATGTGGCTGCTAAAATTTGTAATAAAAGTATGTAAAAGATTGTGACTTGCTGCTGATTTGTCCATTAATGGCATTTGCTGAAAAATCTGCCCCAAAAATTAGAGATAAAAGGTTGTTTTAAGATCATTATCAGTCTAGTCTTAGCATTACTCAGCTACAGTTGCAATTTGTTTGCTGAGATCCATTAAATATGCAAACCTCCCACTTACGTAACTCTGTTTCATGATATCAGAACAGAAAACTGCATACCTTTAAAAGACTGAAAGAAAGGGAGGATACGCAGGGGGATTTGACTAAAATAGGAGAGGGAGCAGCAATGTCAGGGCTGTGTGTTTTCATGTGTGTTTAGTGGAAACAGGCAAGTCAAGGTAAAGGCCAAAAGGATTGAGGTTTTCCTTTTTTAATTGAGAGGGCAGCAGGATGGAAAAGACATCAGTCACAACAGTGGCACACAGGGCGAGGGAGGTGTCTGCTCAGACAGAATAAATTGAGTCGAATGGACAAAAGTGACTCCTTCAACAAAGCTGTTTGCGAGTCCTTCCGCTGTTCCGGATGTCATTCAGTGGGCCAGACGGGAAAGTTGAGGCAGGTTCATTAAAAGGCCTCAGCTGTAAGTCAGACACAGGTCAACTCCAATTGAACAAAGTTCAAGCTCAGATTTGACTAAAAGAAAGTCAAATGTGTCTATGTTTGAAACCCACAGATTTAATAGCACATCTTAATATGCTGAAGAATGGAGCTTGGGTTGGGAGGAAAGGCCACTTAGGCCTCCGTTTTTTCTAAATAGGCAGTAACTTCCAGTAAGACTAAGTAGGGGAATCACAGAAGATCTTAGGCTCCATATTATGATGTTAAAAGTTTCAGGTCACCCAGATAAAAATAAATCTCAAGTATCTTTTTATTTTTTTCATCAAAATATTTTTGGTTTAATGTCGAAGGTTTTAAAATAAACCTCTGAGACTTCCACTGACACCCGAATACAATATAAGTTCATGTTATTTTGTTCTCACTGTTTTAAAAGATAAGATTTTAAAGAAGTCTACAGCCATGTAGATGCTCTGTGAGACAACAGTGTTTTGAGCTAAATGCTAACATCAGCATGCTATCATGCTCAGTATAACAATGTGAAAATGCTAGTGTTCAGGAAGCACTCTGTTCACCTTAGTTTAGAATGCGAGTGTGCTAATATTTGCTACCTAACACTAAAAAACACAGCTGAGGCTAATGACAATGCCATGAATTTCAGAGGTGTTTGTTCATAAGCCAAACTACAAATCAAATTTTTTACCAGATACTGGTGCTAAATTAAAAAATCCAATTCCCATTAATGTCTCAACTAAGTGCGATAGTACTTAATGGAGTAGTTTTTGAGATTCTTCGCTTGGAAATAAAAATTTAATTTTGCTTTCAATCTGAGAGGAGGGTCAAGGGATCACCAGAGTCATGAATATATGAACCAAGTTTCATGGCAATCCATCCAGTAACTGTAGGAACAGTGAGAAAGGCAAACAGCATTGTGGGTGACCAGAGGCACCCCCTTGCCTCTT
The DNA here is from genome assembly GCA_029783625.1 of Naso annulatus. NCBI lineage: Eukaryota > Metazoa > Chordata > Actinopteri > Acanthuriformes > Acanthuridae > Naso > Naso annulatus. The sequence continues at coordinate 15,506,313 of JAPZDX010000024.1, forward strand.
TGTTTAAATTGTTGCCTTCTGGATGCCGATACTGTTGTCGTCTGTACACAAAAAAACAGATCCAAGCTGTCTTTTGTTCCACAGGCCATTAAATTTCTCCACGAATAATGGTCACATGGTTTGCCCAGCTGGTCTGGACCCACCCCTTCTCACCTTAGAAGATTATGTATTAGTGTCTTGGTCCATGTTATGTTGTCGTGATGTCTGTGTTTATTTATTTGTAACCTATGAAATGCCATGCGATTACTCTCGCAACGTAATTTCCCCATCAGGACAATAAACTAAACTACTACTACTACTACTATTGAGTTCAAACTTGATACACAACAACAAAGATTGAGCAAGCGGGAGCCGTGCTGCCAACTAAGAATTACAGGATCTTTTCTGTCTAGAAGTGTCCGTGTTACTCTGTAATCCACAAACTCTCCTGTGAAAAGCTGTCAGTGGAAAAGAATTAGAGGCTATAAAAACTGTACACATGGAGTTATGTGGAATTTCCAGAATAATGTGGAGATTTGGACAGAGATGCTACTGCTGTTCGTAACATATATGCATGCATGAAAAACCAAACATATCCGCATGGCTAGATTCCACAAGGTGTAAGAAAGAAAACATGTTGGTGGAATTTTGGTGAATTGGCCCCTTAAGACTCCATCCTTCCTGGAGGAAAAAGAAACAGAGTTCTCTTGTTATTTATTCTTGATATCATACAACATTAACATTTATAGTACTCCTTGTTGCAAGCCTGTGCTCTCACTTTGCTCTTGGCTTCCTGCAAAATGAGAAGATAAAATACAGCCTGGATAGTAAAGCTACCAGCTCGCATTGCACAGTAGTTGCATAGTGATGACACAGGCCATTACCTCTAGTAAACACTCAAATCTTTGCTCAATAGATAACGATATCAGACTCCCTTCACCCTCCTCACTTTCTCGACATTCCCACCCTTTATCCCCGCTATCTTTTCTTTGCGCACACACACAGAGAAATTCTTCGTTCAACTAGTCGAGTCGCACAGAGTTCATAGGAAATTATTTTTAGCTTAAGGGTTTTACCAAAAAGAATGTTGCTGTGGGGTCAGTAAACAGCATAAAGTGACAATAAAGAGGATTCATTCAGGGAGGCATAGATGGATATCTACAGCAATGTAATGCTCTTAAAAGAGAGTCCTCATGGGAAAGTCATAGAGAACTGTCCATCTATTAACAGCTGAAGGCCCTGAAAACATATTTTTAGTCAACTTCTTACTTTGAGTGATGGGATTCTACAGTTTTTCCCTGGGGTCGAAACAGTTTTGGTCATTTCACATCAGAAATTTCTGAATTTGCTCTTTACGCTGTTCTCATATCACTGTTTTGTCTTGAACTGAAAAAAGTACAAGTATCATTATACACGAGCTGCATACACCAGTCAGGATTAAGCAACACTGGAATCCAAATCTAATGACTTTTGGTGGGTTGTTAAGTCGCAGTCAATAAAGGCTTTAACTAACAGCTATTTTCATGATATATTGGGTCTTGGATTATTTTCTCAGTCCATTTTTTTTAACCCATAAAACATCTGAAAATAGAGAAAATTGCCCTGTGTAATTTAAAACCACCCTGAGACGACGTCTTCAGATGACTTGCCTTGTTTGGCCCAGCAGTCAAAAAGCCAAATATATTCATTTACTGTCATTTATGACAAAAAGAAAAGCTTTGCTTTTTAACTTTGATTTTTTTTTTCTAATAGAGATTATGCGCTCTAGAGAAGTATGTGGGATTCAAATCAAAGATTTAAGGGGCTTTAATTGTACTCTGCAGTGAAAGTGGTAGCAGAGAAGTATTTCTAAAAAAGAAAAGTCTTTTGGGAGCCCAACAGCAGTTGCAAAAGTGAGATCACTGTTGTCCTGAAGGTCCAGTTTTCCTCGGAGAGGCAGGGTGACGGTGACCCAGGCAGGGAAGCTGAGTCGAACAGGCTGGCCAAAGGAAGATAAACAAGCTGCTCTGTATTGTTCTCCTGGTATCACTGAGAAACTGTCAGCCTGACTGATTGAAGGCTCAACCTCCCAAAATAGGTCCTGTGAGGCCGGGCTGCCTCTCCCTTCCACCCTGTTATAAATAACCCCTCTGTGTGTGTGTGTGTGTGCGCGCGCGCATGCCCTGTGTTCATACATTTTATGTTTCTGTGTGTGTTTTAGAGTCAGGGCACAAAAGAAAGACAGCATGTTAGCAAAGAGAGAAATGTGATAGCTGCCAATGTGGCCTTAGAAAGTGAAGCCACAGAAAACAATAACAGGAGGTCTGTGGGGCACAGAGCCAAACAGAGACAAGGACCCAGCAAGACCCTCCACTGACCCCTTCTCAATAAACACACACACAAACACTGATTTGGACTTTTTAACATGCATACAATAACACATTCTTTTCAAAATTTAGGCTGCATGATTCCAGCTCATCTGTGCATGCGCCCATGCCTTTGTGTGTATGAGTCGGCGCTGTTTTTATTGGGGCTTGTAAATTACCACCTGAGGGAGTACCACTGGATCATGTGGACTGTTTAGGCTGTTTAACAGGTGTGTTTTTCATGCAAATATATGACAGCAGTGAGGCACCAGCACACATATAAAAACACAGTTCTATGAAGATCGATGTGGACTTTATTTGCTTGTGTACAGACGAGAAACAAATACAGCAAATGTCTTTCTTTTAACTGTAAAACGGTGGAATAAACTCAGAAAGCTTTCTGCTTCAACCCCAAAACCTCAGCCCACCCGTGCTGCCTGGCCCAACAGACTTCGCTCTTATTCCCTCTCGCCAACTCCCTCTCCGTCTCTCCTTTCCCTTCCCCTCACTCTTCTGGGTCCAGTAACTCTGCTCAGCTCAGCCCCGACTCTCAGTTTATACAAAGAGTTTTTTGGGTACGTTGCTCCTTATTTGATCTGGCTGCTCTCTCAACCCGTCAGACCGTCTCCAGTTTTAATCCGCCAGTGGACAGTTTACACCTTTGATTTAGACGTGCGCTTGCACTTCCTTGGTAGAATTTCAATCTAACGGATGTTCTTGCATGCATACACTCACGCTGTGCTGGTGACTCTGCCAGGCCGGGGAAGTCACACTCACAAAAACACACAGATAAATCGTAACTCAACACAGTAGTGCACAGTCGCAGCCTGGCCTCAGTCTGCTCCCAAGTATGTCTGCTATGTTTAACACACTGCTGACCTGATTTCCTATCCTGCTCTCATCAGAGCAGGATACCTAGAGAGAAGAGAGAGCAGACAGAGGCCAGAGAGAGAAGCCTTCTCCAATCATGAGCCTCTGAGTGAAAGAGGCATTTGGTTTATTGTTCTAGCCAACCTGTTGAATCACTCTCAGTAGGGAGGATTTTATGGGTTCAGGGGAAGGTAAAAGGTCATGTTGACCCCTAAGCCAGTTTAGTAAGCGAGGAGAATAAACCAAACCCTTCTGTACATCGACAAATATTTACAGTTGCCGGTCTCCTCCCGCAGCAACTCACTGTAAAAGTTTTCTTCTGAGGAGGACTGAAGAGAGGAAGGCTTGGAAGGCAAGCATCAGTTTTGAATTTGCTTGCGTGACCGTGTGCCAGCCCATGTGCAAGACTCCCATGCTCTGAGATCCTATACTGCTGCTTGTGTTGTTAAAATCTTTAAGCATGCAAAAAAAAGAGAACCAAAGCAGACTCAATAAATCATGGGGCAGTAAGAGATATCTGACAGAAAGCCTGAGGGTGGGACTCAAAAGGCTTCCAAGATGCAAGTTAACTATTTAATGCTGACAGCTGATCGTTGTAAGAGTTGATTTGTTATGCAACGTTTTGGATGTGAGGGGAAATAAAATTATGTTGTTCGTATTTACTGGAAATTTCTCAGCCATGGTCATCAATCACTCCTCAGTCAAGAAATAAATGTAAGATTATTTGCAAAGCAGAATTTTTTATTTATTAAAGAAAGCCGATGCAAGTTTGTTTTTGTTATGAAGTTCTTCCCTGCATTATCTGCTTTGCATGTATCCTATCCACTGCCTGTTGAATAAACATTTCTCATTTTTAGTATGCTGTGCAAAATTCTGTGCAGCCTTGGGCAGTAAGATGAGGAGAGGCTGACCCCAGACTTTGACCTCGGGTTGTTTTCAGGATTCCTGCTTTTGGAGGGTAGTGTAACTCAAACCTGGCAGAGGGAGGGAGAGACAGAGCGGTCAGTTCATTCCTTGACGTCGATATGGCTCAGGTCTTGTTTGAAATGTTGCAAGGGTTCAACATGAGACTCTCTTTCGAAATAGATTCTGTGTATGATCGATGACTATTTCTCCTCAATATATTCAAACTGTAATATGTGTGGCAGAGAGTTTATTTGTAGGTGTGTTACTATTTTACAGACAACCAGTTGAACCAGCGTTGGCTGAGAAAATCAGTATTACTCTTGTAATTATTACACTCTTATTAATTAAATACAAGTCTACAGTCAGCTGATGGTTAGCTTATCTTAGAATAAAGTCTGGGAAGAGGGGAAAACAGCTGACCTGACTCTTGTTTGATTAATCTATCCATACACAAAATGTAAAAATGACACGATGTGGTTTCACGCTTAGTAATGTGAGTTATGACAAGCATGAGAGGGGAATTGTTCTTCTCATTTAACTTTGGTCCAGAGCCCGAAGGATATTCTAAAAAATGTTGGACTATTCCTTTAAAAAAACATTTCTGCACGCACACATGAAGTGAATTCTCAGAGCTATTGATTTTGTTTCTTATTCTTTTAGACTTTCTAATAAGGATCAAGTTTCACCGGGTGTTCAGACTCCAGATAATATTTAGGAGGAACTGTTTCTATTGAGGTTGGATTACATTTCAAGCATGGCAGTCCACAGCCTCAGGGCCCCACATACCCAGGGGCCCTGCACTCCCCAGATTCACCTTGTTCCATTTGTTATTTGGCAATTTGATTACATGCAAATTTGTGTGGGAATATGCACTATTCAGGCACAGTATCAGCTGAACTGATGGGGGCCTCTTTCAGAGTCCTGCATTATTTTCCACCCTTGTGTCTCTGTTGTGCAGAGATTCTGGCCCCTTTACACAACAGTTGGTTGGAGCTCATAAAAAATTTCTGCCCTAGCTGGTCTGACTGATCTGGCCAGGGGTTTGGATAGAGAGAAATAAGCTCTGATTTACTTTACGATTGTAATTTTTCAAACTAATTAAAAGGTAGAAGAAAGGCACTTTGGATGTTAACTGGGCACTCCACTGATTTTACACATAAAGTTCAGTTTACCTCACCTTTGTATAATGGTCTGGCTTTGGAGAAAGGTGTTCAAATTTAAATAAAAGCCACTTTATGAAAGACTGCCATGAAATTTTGTACAGACATCTGTGGTCACCAGAGAATGTATCATACTTGTAGCACTATCAAGTGTGATATATGTATTTTTAAGTAAAATATTTCAACAACTGTTAAATAGATTGCCATGAAATTGGTGCATCGTGGTTGCTCATAGAGAATGACACCCCCTGACTTTAAATCTTGCACCACCAGCAGCTTTATGCATGTAGCATAGAGGGAAATGTCTCAAAAACTGTTGGACATAAGAATGGATTACCTACAATTTGTTGACATTCTTGGTCACTGCGATCTTTAGTGATTCCAGAACACATCATCTCGTCATGCCATGTTCATGTCAAAATTCAAATTTGTCGGATACTTTGGTTGATCCATTTGACAGTGTGGTTTCTTTACAGGCGGGATTGCAGCCAGCATGGTTGTAGACTCATCTACAGCCACTCTAAGACTCGTTGGGAAACATGGATTGTATGGGGCATCATGTCACTGCTTTAATACTTCACCGTGTTAAAACCCAAGATAAATGATTAGTCTATGACAAAAATGATGCCCAGTGTTAACTAGTGGAATACTAGATAACTAGTAGTACTCTTGCAAACCCTACATACCTCAAATATAGCACAGTAGGCTACTCTAAAAATAATGGCAATACATTACTGATTGGCGTCAGATCTGTCGTCACTGACCAAGATCTCCATGAATGAACAGGACAGGAATTCATCATCATCATCAGCAGTTAATTGAAACACGGGCTCTGATACAACACACGGTAGTCTATAACCGGTCGACCATAAACATACCAAAGGACTTATTACCCTGCTGCATCGTTCCGCTCTATCTCTCGTGGCCCATATGTATCTTGTGCCAAACATGGTTGTGCTGTGCCAAGCCATACCATACATGCCCATTCAATCAGACTTAAATCCTGTTGTTAGTTGTGGTTATGTGTACATATGTGGCCCACTGGCTCCATTGAATGGGAAACAATTGGTCTTTGTGTAAATAATTGGAACAAGGTTATTTCAGCAGTTTTGTCAGCCAATTAGGGTCCAACTGAGCCGACCGCTCTCTCTCCCTCTCATGTCCTTGTCTTTGCCAGGGACGACTGTAACTCCTCATTAGAGCACTCCACCCATTGATCCACTTATCACCCTCATTTGCAGTTTCTTTTTATATTATCCTCAGAAGTGACCATCTTGAGGAAGAGGTAGGAGTTGTACGTTGACATTTCTGGTGAATATAGCTGGTGTTAAACAAGTTCATAGCTGCATTTCCAGAGGGCAGCCATTGCCCCATGTACTTGCTACTTGGACTTGTGTAGTAAAGCGTTGTCCTGGTGGAACTGCACAGTTCTTGTCAGCTTTCAACCCCGCATTCTTGACTTTTTCCCGCAGCTGTCTCAGGAAATCAGTATAGTAAGCCCCTGTGAAAGTGTGAATCTTCTCCAGATAGTCCACCAGCAACCTGCCTTTGTACCCCAGAAAATTGGAGGCCATGACCTTGCTTGTGGATCTCACTGATGTGGTTCTCTCAGGAGCCGGAGACTCTGGGTGTTTCCGCAGATTTGATTGTTCTTTAATTTTTGGTTGGTTACACCCAAGGCTCTTCATGCATGGTAACTAAATGCTGGGGAAATCTCTCTGGATCTTGATCAAATATGTCAAGGTTGTGTCTTGATTTGTTGAATTCACCTCTTGTCAGGCTCAAGGACTTTCAGGACCCAGCGAGCTGACATCTTGGTCAATTGGAGTTTGTTGTGAAAAACTGCATGGAAACAATCATGGGAGATACCCAGCTCAGTGGCAATGTAGCACTGTGTTGCTCAACTATCCGTAAAACTCCATTCATGTCAATGGTCTTCTTTGTGGTGACAGTGACCAGCCTTCCAGAACAGGGGTCGTCTTCCAGGCTCTCACTGTCTTATTCCATTTTGGCAGCCTACTTCCTCACCATGCTGCAAGAAGGGGCACCCTTCCTTAGTGTTACCGCTGTGTCCTAGTGGACCTCCTTGTGTGTTAAATCCTCAAGACTGAGGGAAGCAGATGAGTGCACAAAGGCTGATGTTGCTAATTTTCTGAGAAAGCGACAATTTGCAAACAGAGAATTACAAATCAGAACTACTCACAGTAGAAACATCAGAAATTTGTTATAGTCACACTTTCTGCATTATCAGTTGACCTGCAGGTGCATGTAAAGACAGCTGTAAAACTCATCTCCTTCTACCTTAGGCCACAAACATATCAATCACCCATCTTGCAGTTTCACAGAAATTTACTTCAAACTGAAATGCTTGTAGTAAAAAAGTATCTGACTTGGTTCTCTCAACCACATCCAGAGCAGAGTGTAAAGATGTCAGCCGTTTTCTCCTCTGGCTTTCTGCACCCTTTTCAGAGCACACACGCCTTGCTTTGATCTGGACCCTGGCACAGGATTGGTGGAATGGAGCAAATATTGACTCCATCTGAGCCAGACAAATCACTCCCCCTTCCTGCGTTCTTTCTCTTTCACTCTCCTTTACACTTGCTCAGTTCCCGTCTAATCTGCCATTAACTCTTTCTCTCACATTCCCTTTCATCCCTTTTCTGCTGCTGCATTTTTTCACTCCTTTTGTGTCCCTGTCTGTCAGTCTCCCTCTCTTTTCTGCTCCAGGCTTCTCAGGATCTCTGTGCTGTTGGCTCAGGACTCTCCTTCTCTTCTCAGACAATTTAGGTGCCTTCACAGAGATCAGTCCATGGCTTTCTCTATCTTATAACACAGCTAGCTTGGATTTCACACTGTCCAAATCAAAACACCTTCATTTGCTGTATGTTGAACTACATGTTACTGCCTTAAGTCCGAAGCATACTTTTGTATCTTTGATGCAAAGTTTGAAAACATTAAATGAAAACATATGCCAACATACATTGAGAGCTTCATAGAGGAATTGACTCACTTTTGCCAAATTCTAACGCTTTGCAGACGAGGAGGTAAATCAAGCTTTTTGGTTAATCCAGTTCCAGTTGGAGAACATAGTCTGGCTTTTGCCTGTGTGTGGCCTGGAAAACCATGTTTCAGCATCAGAGTCCAGCCATTCAAAGTCATGGGATCACCAAAGCTATTAGGCTTCGTCCTCTGGGAACCATGAATGTCCATGACAAAAGTTTGGCCAAACCAATCATGAATGTTGAGATGCTTTACTGGATAAGTAAAAACTTTGACATGCTGATGGTGCTAAAGGGCATATTACTGTTACTAGGATCCATCCTCTGGGCACCATGACAATACATAAATAGTTTTCACAACATTTCACTAAAAAATGTTAAAAAAAAGTTCGAACCAAAGTGGTGCTGACCAATAGACAAACTGATCACAATACCTAGATGGCAACACCTTCTCCTCCCTCCCACGCACAGACAATTAAATGCATCCTTGTTGAAGCATGTTTCAGCCGTGACTCATCCGTGTTATCATTGCTGGAGCAGTGCTACATGAACAGGGATTACTGGAGCCTGTGGCCTGAAAGTTAGTAATGATAACCATCAGACAAGTCTGCACGCCAGGTCTCTCTGTTCGACCTTTTTAAAGCGTTCTGTCTTGCGCCTGTCTTCATGGGAGGCAGCCTGCGTTGGTCCAGCCGCCGAGTCCCATCCCTCTGCTGGTCTGCAGAAGCCTTGAGGCCTCATTAAGTTTAGCAGTAAACGGGTTACCGGCCTACTGTGTCTGGGCCCAAGGCTGGGGTGTGTGTATGTTGTCTGGAGGCAGGGTGTGTGTACATGCAAAAAAGTTTTTCAAGTGATATATAACTCCCACAGGGCTCCACCACTCTGATCTGCAGTGCCATTACTCAGTTCAGCCAACTGAGACAAATAACAGATCAGCTTCTACTCACAGACCTCCCCAGACACACACACACACAAACACACCACATCTGTGTGTTGTGGTGACTAGTTGATCTGGAGATTTTACTTATCAGGGTTGTGTGGTTGGTGGTGCATGACAGCAGGCCAACACGTATGTTATTACTTTTTGGGGATCCAAAGAAAGAGAGGCGGGGAAAGAGGGAGGAGGAAGAGACAGATAGAGAGAAAGGGAAGGAGGAGGGGAGCAGAGGGCTATAAGTGGTCACGGACCACTAAAGGCCATGGCAATGACCTCTGGCTAATTGTAGTTGCTGATAGACATGCTGCTTAGAAGTACAGAGATATCCATTTCACTAATCACACACAAAAACACATACACACCCTTAACTGCTGCATATGTGTCTATGCATGTGCATTAACCTCTGGATTCCACCCTCATCATTCTCGGTACACTTTTAACTAACTTTTTTTTTTGTTTTGACAGATCAAATCTTAAGCTGGCTCTGTAATGTGGTTTAAGTTTTGCAACAGGCTTTGAAGTTACTAATCTCCGTCACCATCGCTGTGTTCGCATTGTAGGATGCCTGTCCAAGAAAAGCAGCAGACTGGCCCCGGGACATCTCAAGCCCTTGGGTGTGTTAATGTGTGTTCGACCATAACTCACTGAGTGCCCACCCTCTCTCACATTTCCACCATCTCGCCTCTCCTCTCAGAGGCAGCGGGGTGAGAAATGTTAATAAGGAGGTTCAAGAAGGATCAGAAATGCCCTTGAACATGACCAACAACCTCCAGAGGTGTTGTTATGTTGATGAGCTCATCTCTGAACTTCCAGGGAATCTGGAGTAAACAACATTTTTAGTATCAGTGTAACTGTTTTGTACTTCCTTATCCATTTACAACTCAACTAATTCATTTACCCTTGTGCACTGCTTTCTGTCTGATCTCTGATCTGTCTCATCTCAGCTCTCTCTGTTTTTTTTCATGATCAAGATGATGTTGTCTGTAATTTGTCATGCACACAACTGTGTCCAAGCCGCAAGACACCACCATTCAACATAAACCAGATCCAGCATAGAGCATACGCTTCTAAAACTGTGCTACAAAGAGTTCAAAATTAAAGAAAACCAATTCACATGATTTTTTTAAAAAAAATCTGATTTATTTAGACCTTCGTGTTTACAACAAAAATCTCACTGTACTTATTATGGTACATAAAAAGTTTGTCTTGCCCACTTTTGAGACAAAGTAAGCAAATTTAAAGGTAGAATCAGTAGCATTGTTTGTTGCAGCTTGTAAACACAGCATTCAAATTGGGCCCCTCTTCCCAGGCTTGACGCCACCAGAAGTATCCCAGCTGTGTGTGCACTATTTGTAAATACACAGCAAGCTATGTTTAAATATTGCATTTGTTTCAGTGGAAAGGTCGATAATTTAGTAAACCAGCACAAGCTAACCGCCAGTGTTTGGCACCTACCAGTCAAACAGAAAGGAGGCCAACTGTGTTTCACTCGTCATCCCCAGCCTCTCCTTCAGTGCTCGAAGCAGGCGATTCACTCTTGTTCTGGAACGAGCTTTATCCGCTTGCAGTTTACTACGTCCACATCCATGTTTTTCTCCGGTCGGACCGGCGTCCAGTTGCTATGTTTTTTCCACTCTAAACCTCATCTGTGCACTGTCATTTGCTGGGGGAAATGCACCCACATCCCACCTAGAAACATCCTGACTAAACCAAAACATCAAAATGCAGGCAGAGGGCAGCGGATCTGTCCGTATTTAATTTAGTATAAGTCTACATGTAGTTTTTTTGGGAAAATACTACTGACTCTACCTTTAAGTATTCCATCTTTTCCGGGTTTTCTCGAGCCATTTCAATGAAAACTGGCACACATATCAGATTCAACTCACTTTTCACTTGTCTCAGCTCACCCAACAGTTTTAACAATAATCGGAATCTTCCAGCCTGCATAGAGGAAAACACAAGTTGTTTTTTGTACGAATTATTTTAGTTCTGATCGTATATTTTTGAGCCCTTTTCTAAACCCTCACTTTACAATCCACCAGAAAATGTCTTTCCAGCAGACAGGCTACACGACATTTCAACCTCTTCAAAAACTCAAGTAAAGTTTTGTATCCCATGGGGGGGGCATTTTCTTCCCTCCACCTCTGTGTCACTCTCAACCACCCACTGTCCCCTGTGTGCTGTGTTTGGTCGCCATTGTTCTGTTTTGCAAAATGTCCTGTCTCACTGGGAGGGTCTGTGGATTTCAACCAAACAAATATTGTCTAAACAAGTTGGAATCCGACAGTTTTCACATCTGCTTCAGACCACAACCAAAATGAGCCACACACAGCCCACACACACACACACGCGCGCACAGAGTTGTCATTCCTGCTCAGAAGCAGCATGTTTCATGGTGCACTTATCTGAACTTTAAATTGGTAGAGCATGTCTGTTTTCAATTGCTTAGAAACATAACTATGTTTATATTCAAAAATATCTTTTGCAAAGCAACTGCGGCCAGTAGTGCAACAGCCGTATTTCATCAAGATCAAAAATGATCATTTTCCACTTCACTCTTTCATTTTCCACTTTGTTGTAGAACAATTGGTGTTTATCTTGGCACAACAGTAAAACCTGTAAAGCTTTGCACTTCCCCAACAAAGTGTCCCTGCTGCAGATGCTGCCAGCTCAGGACTGTTTCCGACAATGAGTAGATCATTACTACTGATCAGTGTGACCCAGTACAATGGAGCATTCTTATGTTGGATTGTGCAACTAAGAAAGCGGCTCTGAGAGTTATTATAGCTTAGTCAGGGCCCATAGTGGTGTGTGTGTGTGTGTGTGGCAGTGGGATTGTATGGTTTATGCATGTGAAAGAGAGGGAGGGAGAGAGAGTTGTGTAATCTGTCCATTTTGTGTCTCCCGTCCTACCTCTCTCTCTCCCCCCTGGCTGCCAGGCGTCACACCAGTATGTAATAAGGACCCAAAAAGTTGTCGAGAGAACGGACTGAAAGAGGGAGAGAAAAAAACGGAACCCTTCCCACTCTCAAAAATCACGGGGAGTGACTGTGACGGGAGGAAGTGGACACACACACACACACACACACTCACGCACACACACATACACACACACTCACACACACACAGAGAGGGAGAGAGAGAGCTG
>JAPZDX010000024.1:15522319-15544627 GCA_029783625.1 Naso annulatus
CATGAAGCAGAGCACATTCTTACTTGAATGGGAGATTTTATTTTATTATACGAAATGAGAAATCGTTCAGCTTGAAATGACATGTGCTATGAATCTGTGTTTTCTACACCAAAACAAATCAAGTCAAAACATTTCTCTGTTCACACATTTGAAAGAGTTGCTTTGAGAGGCTGCAGCAGAGTGCAAGCCTGACCTAAAAAGGATTGTTGACAACAAAGACAAACAGGCGTCAAACTGTAAATCTTTGAAGAAAAATACTTAAAACAATTACTCGAAAAAGTCTATGTTGCTGTTGCAACAACTGAACTGAAGTGTGGAGCAATCGATTATACACCAGAACAGTCGGCGCTCTTTCCACACTGACTGTCTGCCGGGTCATGGGACCCTCGTGGACGTGGGCCAGTGACGATTTTTACGTCACTCATACCAAAGCAGACACTGGTGGACACACAAAAAGTATAAATAGACCTTTTAAGGACCATATCAGTGTTACTACATGTCATTGTCCTTTGTCAACATTGGCCACGTAGGTTACATAAACCCCACCCATTTTTTCCCAAAATAGCTTTATGAGAAATTGTGTTTGTTTAATATTTGTCCATATTCAATTAATGTTACACATTGTACTTGAAAATGTGTGACGGCGTTTGTTAAAAAGAACGTCTATGTCAAAATCCTTCTTTGCGCTAATGTCCGAGCTAGGAAAGCAGCACTTGTATGGAACTATTTTTCCAGGCGTAATAACTTTCGTCCTAGCTCCCCTCTCTCTCTCTCTCTCGCTAAGCGATTTTTGACCAAATAAATGCAGACGTTCTCTTTAGAGGGGTGAATTACCTATACCTCGCAACTTTCATGTGTCCTATAGTGTTTCTATACCCTGTTTCAACATGAATGGCAGTGAATGGAGTTTAAATACACAGTCTGAGATCTATTAAAGTATACATATGGTCGAATTTTAACAACATTATTTGTAGAGGATGCGGTGATCTCTGCTAATGGTGAGAAGTGAAAAATAGACTGGTATGGTCCTTTAGCTGGCGAATTATCACTTACGCCTTCATTTTATCTGGAAAATGTATGTTTCTTAGTCAAGCTTTGGATCCGACTGCTCTTGTTTGCATTCAGGTGGACAAACCTGTTCAGTAATATTGATATCCCAAGGTCCAAACAACAACCTTTCTTAAACTTTAAAGTGATTTTTTTTTCCCTCTGAAAACTGATCAGGACAGCATGTTTTCACTGGCAGTATGGAGAGCAGGAATAATTGCAGCAACGAAAGAGTTCAATCTACTGGAGAATTTGGGGAATTTTGGGGGTATTAAAAAAATGTGAACAAAACCCTTTACAGGAGCCCACAGCTGGAGAGGGCCCACAGTAGTAGCAGTATGAAAAAAAATGATGCAAGCTGTGTGAAAAAAACAGATTTCACAGCAACACCCCTGTCTGCTTTTGGCCTGGTAGTACAGTGTCGCAGGAGTTTAACCAGTAGCTCCAGAGGTCAGCGGTGGCTGCTGCAGGGTCACTGCACGGAGCTCATTAATGGTCCCAGTTATGTGGCAGCTGTGTGTTTGATGTCACTCATTACAACAGAACACACCTCCCGTCCAGAAACACACACACACTCAGAGTCATTAGGCCTGTCTGCTGCTACAAGCCCTCATCTCTCTCACCCCTTTCTCTGACACCCCCTTCGCCATTTTACCTCAGACGGAGACAGGAACTCTTAATTTGGATAACACTGTATCAGAGCACACGGGCACACACACACACACACACACACACACAAATATGCTGCTTACACCTGTCTACTCTCCGTGAACAGTTTGTACAGTATGTTTACTTGCATACTTGTGCCGGTGTACAAACACATTTACACACTCGAGAGAGAGGGAGGTGAAGTGGAGCGCAGATTTATGTTTTGGTTCTTTCTGAATGGAAACTTTTGTTCAGCTCTCATGTTCGCTGCTCTGCCAACCAGGCCAAAGCTTCCGTTATGAAATGAGACGAGAAACATTTATGTACAGCCGCAGAGGACGACACCAAAGCCGGGCCTGGCACCCACATACATGCACTCACACACATATGTGTATATATACATATACAAACACATGCACAGCCAAATCAGCCCAAGTCTTGTCATTTCTGCAGCACGTTCATTTGACACCAGTTCTGATGAATTTATCCGTCTGCTCATAAGCTGTTGGCAGGTGACCGAGTCTGTTCTAAGCCTGAGGGAACTATGAATGGTTCAAGATTTGTGCTTTGGCCTCAAAGGAGGGAAAATCACGAGACTGCAGCTCATCAGTGGACTCATTTACTACAAAAAAAAAAAAAAATCCTTCCAGAGATGTTTGATTTTGCAATTACATTTGCCAAGGCGTGTAGTTTTTGACTTCTTTACAGCACAGCGCAGAGTCAGAATCACTTGTACTGCACTTGAACATTCAATAAAACATTGTCTCATCCAACTTTTTTAGGCTGAATCAAAAATTGACTGATTTTTTATTCAGTGTTCAAAAAATGCAACACAAAATCCTGAACTTTTCAACTTTTCCTTATAGAAGTGGAGTGAAAATAGAAACAGCTGCTGGATTAAACCAGATGCTTTTTTAGCACAGTGAACCTTTTTATACTCTATAAAAATGAAGAGATGAAATCTAACTGGCACTAACACAGATACAGCTCTCAGTCTGCAACTCGTATCTGAAAATATTTTAGACTGGAATACTTGGCACTGATGAATAAATGTAATGTATAGTGGCACAACTTCACCTGCTTCCAAGGTTAAATGTAATGTACATTAATATAATGTACAGTATATGACTGTAACCATTAATTACATGTGTGGTTTCAGTCAGTGACTTGCTATTTTTAAGGTCAAAAGTTAATGGTTAAAATCAATGAATGAGACTCTGGAATGCTTTGCCTCAAACAAATAAAACAACCATTTGGGCCGTTTTTACAGCAGACATTTTGACTGCAAGTGTGACAGATAACATTAATGATGGCTCTGTTCTGCTTAAGTGTCCCAGTAGGCGATGACAGTGGAAAGTAAATGGAATTCAGACACAAAGTTAGGACACCAAAACTATTTTTTGTCTGTATTTAATTATAGTTGCTAGTTAGAAAAATAAGATAAAACTCAAAGGCAAATTCAATCAGATGTTTTTTTATTGCAGAATGCTGAAATGTGGCGATGATGGATCAGTTACATCATGGCAGACAGTCTTTGTTTTAAATCATTATATTGTTGTCATGAGCAAACAGGGGAAATGCAGCACAGACGTATTCAGGCTAATTACCTGAAAACTAATAGATCTGAGATGATTAGTTGATTAATTGATTGGGTGATTAATAGCATTCAGTCTTTCCAGTTTCTCAACTGTGAATTTTTCTGTGTTTCTTAGTTTCATGTGCTTGCAAAGTGAAAAGTTGTGAGTTTTGGACTTTTGGTTGAACAAAACAAATAAATATGCGAATACTTAACAACAACAGGCGGCCGTTTTGATAACTGATTAATCATTTGTATGATTTATTAGCCGGATACTGACTTTATCGTAATATTTTTCTATTTTCATGTAATATTTCACAGACTAAACAACTAACGAATTAATGAAATAATTAATTCTTAAAAGATAATATTTTTTGCTCAGCCCTGGTGATGATGTAATCATTATTGCATTAATGCTTAATCACACTGTTTACTTGTGACCTGGTAGTGGTGGTCATCGCAGTGTTTAAAAACTCCTGGATTAAACAATGTGAAGTTATGATAGATGTGTAATTGAATGTCTCTCCCTTTATATGTGTGTGTGTGTGTGTGTGTGTGTGTGTGTTTGTGTGTTTGTTTTGTGTGTTAGGTGGCACGCAGACGGTCCAGACAGGTGTTTGAGGCGGAGCCCGTGGAGGGGGTGTGGTCTGTCTGGGGGGAGTGGTCTGAATGCTCTCAAACATGCGGAGTGGGCATCTCTCAGAGGAGCAGGATGTGTTTACCTCCTCCACCTTCCCACATCCCTCCCCTCTCTTTCTCCCCACCCAACTGGGCAGGTTATTTTCCCGGGGGCATCGGAGGGCCGGTCATCTCACCTGCGCGTCCCTACTACCCTCCTCGTTACCACGGGCAACACCCACCTTATCGCTCCCCTTCCATCCCAGCCAATCACAACCCGGGATTGTCGTTGTACCGGAATACCAACGCAGGGGGAGGAGGGGCTTCTGCACTGGGACAGGCCAATCCCTCACCTCCTTTTTACCAACCAGAATTCCCCCCAACCAATCAGGATCGTGTATCTGTTTATCGATCTCCTTACCACGCTCCGTCACATGGCTTCAGCCAGCCATCGCGGATCATCAGGAGGCCGACCAATCCAGCAGGAGCTAGGGCTGGAGGAGGCGGGAGCAGAAGGTCTGTCTCCCCCAGTCGGGAGGGTTTGCCTGCCAGGAGGTGAGTTAGACTGTAAAATTAGAAAGCAAACTATCCAATTAGAGCTTAGCTAATTACAGTTATATCAGTATCTGCATAAAATTCAGCATAGAAATGCCAAATATATGTTTGAGATGATGAGGAATCTCGACCAAGTCACTGTTTTGCAGCTTTCAGTGGTATCACACGGTCTTCCTAAGAAAGAGGAAAATGTTTATGCTCAAATTTCTTGTTTTGTTCTGTTTTTTTTCCCCCCAGACACTTGAAACACTTTTTTAGGCAGTATGAATTAGTGAAGTCACAGAAATACAGACTTCTCTTTTTTTTTTTGACAACGTGGCTGCTATATCTGCTGAGCTCCAAAATGACTCCTGAGTGAACCTTGTGGTTATGATTCTTTTTAGTTTTTTGTCAGCTGCTTTTTCAAAGGTGAAGAATTAAAGTTTAAAGGTATCTAGTTGGTCAGAAAGCTCTGACTAGTAAATTTTTCAGTAACATGTCTCAGTCACTATAATGGTCACAATTCCTAAATAATTTACTTTACAGGCTCCTTATCGGTTAATATATCAACATCAGATCTCTTTAACTCAGAACTATGGATGTAATTTTATCAGTTATGCTCCTAAAACAATACATGTCAATATTGTTTTATCAATAAACACTTTCTTTTTTAGTTAAAAGCCAGATAAATCATACAGAAACACTGATTCAGTAGATTTCCAGTTAACAAAAGCCTTTATATGTGCTTCTCTAAGCACCCTGAGTTGGTCTTTCCAAGGAGAGTGGCTCCAGCACACAGGAAGTGAGTTTTGCTTTGCTGGCAGAAGCAACAGTGACTCTTTCTAGAAACTTACTGTTCAGCAAAAACCACCAGACAAAAAAAGATTTGTACCTCATCACACAGCACACGGTTAAAAGTCACTGGTGACCACAATTACTCATCAGCGAAGATGTCACCAAAATGAAATGCTGATTCCTCAAACTAACATTTGATGTACATACTAAAAGATTCATCCAGGTGCCTTTAATTTAGGTGCTGTCATAGTTACACATCAGAGTTTGTGAAGATGTTTTGAGTTTTGGGAGATTTGGAGTTTTGCCTATCTGTGCTGTGGTATCTGCTGTTATTGTATAGTGTTCTTACATCATTTCTTCTGGTTTTTGTCTTACAAACTGGCATTGCTTTACTCTGCCCACTCACCACAGCCTGCTGGCTTCATAATCATGTTTGCCAGCCAACATCAGCTGCATCTGAACTTTATCCTGTCTTTCTTTTTTCTTTATCTCTTCCACCGTCTCTGGCTTTCTCTGTCCATCTGTAAATCTTCCCTTCTGAATACTCCCTTTCTTTATCTCTTCCTCATTTTTTTGCAGGTCCTCCAGCATTCGTCCAGGTCAGTTTGGTTATGGGAGGGTCCCGTTCTCTCTCCCTCTGCATCGCCCCAACCGGCAGGCTCGCCACACTGTTAATGGTACTGATGCTCCAGCGCTGGCCTCTGAACTGGTCGACAATGAAGAGGACACTGAGACTAACAGGAAAGAGGAGGAGCCGACAGGGACTGATGAAGAAGACAGGGAAGTGGGCAGGAGCGAGGAAGAGAGCACTGATCCGCCTGCTGCTGAGGAGTTACCCACAACAACCACCACGCCTGCCAACCCACACCGCCACAGTGGCAGACCCTCACAAACCAATACAGAGCATAGCAGAGCAAGAGTCCCGCCCTCTCACCCTTTCTCACGCTCCTCATCGCCATCCATCCTGCACAATCGCCACCGGTTTGACTGGCACTCTGTCACTGCGCCGCCTCCTCCCGTCCCTCCTCTCTCCCGCCCAAACTCCCCTGCCGTCGGTCCACCTTTTTCCACTTCTCTGCACCAATCCAGCCCCATGCACAGAGACAGGGAGCTCCACTCAAGCTTCAGCCCCCAGGTCCCAGCTGCCGGCAACGTCTACCCACTACAGCACCCTAACATCCCGCACCTGGGAGTCGAACCAGGCAGGGATGGAGGAAGAGGAGCTCCTCTGGTCTACAGATGCTCTGGGCCGGAGAAGGAGTACCGCAGATGCTTCTCGCAGGTAGGATTCCCAGAAACAAAAGAAACAACCCACTAAATTTAGGGGCTTCACACACTTTTAATAATATCACTAACTCACTTTCATACCAGCTGCTTAATTCAGCATGCAGCTGTAGGTAGCCTGAAGTCATGCTTGATTTATATGCATGCCATGTGCTGAGGGGAGCAGCCGTAAAACGAGGAGTTGACATCGAGCACAGTGTGTTTGATAGGTAGATCATTCCCCCAGCTCCAACACTGGCCGGTTGTCTATGAGCACTCAAATGGAAACTGACAGCTAGTGCCTCCGTTACTCCGAGGCATGTGTATATTCTGGGTCGTACACACCTTCGTTTTGAACCCATATACCTGCCTGTATGCATGTGAATGCATTTATAATCTTTAGCAATTGATTGCACATATGTGTGAGTATGAATATGTGTTAGAACCTGAAGTGTTTGCTAGTGTAAATGTGTGTGTGTCAGTAGCGCAGAGTGTATCAACGTAATGTGCCATCTGGCTCCGGGCCCGTGTTGTTGATTGGGGTTATGACCTGCTCCATACCTCTCAGTACAACACAGTGTGCACATTATCGGTAGCACAGGGTGTGTACGTGCTGCCAACAAGAGCAGCCCGAGACACAGACAGACAGGACGTGTCAGATGGACCAACTCACCCTGAACACACAGGTGAGAAACGGAGGTCACCCACGCAATAACTCTGGTTTCACTGAGGCAGGAATGCCACGCTTGATTTCACTCAGTTAAATGTGAAATTGAGAGAGAATATCATGCAAAAAGAGTTTAAAATCTACACAGAGAGAGAGAGTTTTTAGTGATCAGATTATATCCACAATATCCTTTTATTAATATATTGTTCATGTTCTGTGTTTTAAAGCATTAAAACCGAGACATTAGCATTTTGCTGCACCTGTCCTTGCAAGCATGTGTGACACATTTCCTCACAAGGCAAATCAAAATCAGCTGCATGGACCCAGCGGTATCTCATTTGGCTAGCTTGCACATTTTCTACCATTTGCAGGCTGCTTCAAATTAACAGCAGGCTTTCACACAAACTCTTCCTCTCCACCTTTAAACAATCAATCAATCAATTCTTGTCCCTGGAGACGCCAAAAATGTGGAGAATTGCAGACTTCAGCCTGAATGTGCAATAGCAAGTATTTCGACACATGGAATTGCAGTGGATTTTTTTAGTCAAAATGTCATAACTATGACTTGTTTTAATTAGGTATCAAACAAAAATAACAGTTTGGAGATGTGCTGCATGATAATAGGAGGGTTGGTGACTGAACCTAAATAGTTGAAAACATCTTTTGTTCTTTGTTTTGTAGTGAGCACATAAAGCTTTATTGACTATTCTATCAAAACATTTTAAATAATACGTAAAAACAAGTATGCGGATAAAAACTAAAATATAACAACAACACAGCTGAATTTTTTTTCCCAAACGCCTTTTAAAATCCACTAAAATGTAGTGGTGAGGAAGTATCACTCATGCTTCAGTTTCACGAAAATCAATCAGCCATATGTGAGATACAGCATGTGATGGAGGGAGGCTCAGAATGCAATAAACAGAAGGAAACAGATCCATAGTAACGTTTAAGATTTGATCGTGGAGACAAAAATAACTGGAATGACATGCGAGCGGGTTATTTATGCCAGCAGACCACTTGAAGCAAGTCTGCTAAAAGTGAGAGCATATGGAGAGACGATAAGATTAAAGCTAGCAACCATCACACACACTCACACACACACACACACAAACATGCACACTAATGCATTTTTACACATGTTATTTCCACAACTGGCTCTCATCGAGTGGAAGTAGACACTTGGATTTGGAGCCGGGTTGGCACACTTGGGCACTTGACTTTTCTCTCCCAAGATAATTTGGCAGCCTCTCTTTCACCCCCCTCCCTCCTTTCTTTTTCTTTCCTTCTTTCTTTCTTTCTTTCTTTCTTTCTTTCTTTCTCTCTCTCTCTCTCTGCCAGGCTGTGTGTGATTGTCCCCATGTTACAACAGATTTAGTAGCTGGCAGCATACTTGTCCCATGTGTGCCAGCAGCCCTAATAGCAGTCCTGTGATGGCTGAGCCTGACTCATTGGGTTACATATTTACCCAACGTTAGCGGCTGCTTGAGCCTTGTTTGCTGCTGCCCTAGATTATCTGTTGACATTTTTATACGTCTTTTCATTGCTTAAAATCCAGTTTGGTGCTGAGGGATGCAGGACTTTGCCCAGGCTTGTATGTTCTCCATAAACATGTACACATATATGTGTATAGACTCAGTGTGTGTGTGACACATCCTATTATCTATAAGGTGTGTTTGTCAAAACACACTGCGCCTGAGGCCCATCACAAGTGTGATGTGTATGTGTGTTTTTACTGTTGCGTAGAAGCAAGCAGGGAACCAAGAGAGGTACAGAGGAAGTGAGAACGGGAAAGGGGGAAGAGTGTAAGTGTGTATGTGTAAGCGTGAGGCTGGTAAAGGAAGTGACATAGTTAAGTAGTAGTGAAAGAGAGTACTGTTTTTAGAAAATCTGCACACAGTAGTGGGAGGGTGAGCTAAAGGGCAAAGGGAGAGAAAAGGTGGGGAGGGTGTGAGGAGAAGAAGAAGCAGAGATGAAGGCTTGTTTCAGTGAGTGTTTCTGTGTGTAAGTGAGGTTGTGCTCAGTACTGTTAGTGGAGGAGACTAAAGAGAAAAAGCGAGGGAGGGTAAGCAGCAGCAACAAAAAGAGCAGGATGAAGAGAAAACGATTCTACTGGAAGACAAGGGAAGTTTGTGTCAGAGGGAGAACAAGATTAATGGAAACATTTGTGTGTGGTGTGTGTGTGTGCGTGTGTGTGTGAGAGAGAGAGAGAGAGAGCAGAGTGAAACAAGAGAAGAAGTTACTCTGTCAGAGGGAGAGGGCAGATAAAGGTGGAATCAGAGAAGAGGCTGCCTGAAAAAAAAAAAGAAGAGACAAACCAGACCGAAGCAGACATTTCATAGAAAGACACACTCCTCTTCCCGTCTTCTCCTTTCTCAAGTCTCTCATCCCAAATTTGGATGATTCTCCAAACATTCCCTCTTGCTTTTGCTCCTCTTTATGTCCTCTTCTTCAGAGTAAATGTTTACCAAGAATCACTAACAGTACATGCCGCTGCGATGGCAAGTGAGGGGAGATCAGAGGCGTGTAGGGGAGGACATGTCCCTCTGACTTTTCAAAAAAAAACAAAAAAATGCGCTCTCTCCACTTTTATAGTCTCAATTTGATGTAATCAGTGAAGCCTCCCTGAATGCTGTCCACATCAGCCTGTACATGCAGGCTGCCGCCACCCACCTTGTGCTATCTCAACACACAGCTGAGCAGAGCGAGCCATACCTTGTTAATATAGAGGAAAATGTCAGCAGTATGACATAATTTGTGTATCAAGTTCGCTAACTAGTCCCATGCGCAATGGTAAGTGTCCCAGACTGGAATCAGCCATTAAAGCTGATTTTGCTCCAGTACCGTCTCTCTTTGTGCATGTTTGTTCTTTGCTGGTGAGGAGGTGAATAAATCTGTGCGTGTTCACCGCAGCATCAGTCGCCCTCCGTCTTCTTCCAGCTGCCAAAATACTAAGCAGAAACCCCCTGAGCTGGTGAAAATGTTGATGTAGTCACCTGAGCTGCCTTCAGTTATTGCACTGAGTGATAAGCTGTGTCGTCCAGACTTTAGTGCCCCTGTCTTTGCCTCTCAGACTAAGCAGCCTGAGCCTTTAGAGCTACAACTGTTGATTATTTTCACTTTAATTTGTCTGCCAATGATTTTTTTTTCATTCATCTATCCATATTTAATTTAGAAAATTTCCAGAAAAAATAGTTCTGACCCATTTTTTAGTACTTTTGTATGAAAATTGACTACAATGATAGTAATTTTCAAATAGCTGCTAATTATTTTTCTCCCTGTAACTAATTAATTCATTAATGAATCACTGTAGTGCACATTTATTCCTCACTATACACTGGTAGAGGTTGCTGCAAGAACTTACTCAGGGCTGAAAGAGCTTCCACAACTCCTGTAGTGAAAGATGCAAATATAAAACTATCAAGAAAACTAAACACGCTTTTTCGTTGGGTGAGTGCACAATTGCTAATTTCATGATAATTTGTAGGGTTTTAGATTGAAATTGTAGGATGATTGATTTGATAGGAAATAGCATCAACATATTGAAGCACCTCGGACTTCATCAGAAGCTGACACTCCTCCTGAGCAGACATAACGCCACAAAAAAAAAACATACTACTACTATATAATCATGAGTGCCTGTAATTCGTCTGTTGAAACACGGACAGAGTTGTGATTGATTTTGCGCCGTTGCTGAAACCTGAGATGCTTTTGTCGCACCTACCAGACGCACCAGCGTGGCTTCAGGCTGCTGCAGCACAAGTCTGACGATCTAATCACAGTCTGTCATCACTCAAGTGTTGTGACATGATGGGAAATATAATATTATTATTATGACTGTCAGTACGGAGAAACACTCCTCGGCTCTGTGTGCAGATTCTGCCACGCTTACTGTTGTTCTCTTGAAGCAACAAACAGGCCCAGATGTGTTGGTTTATGGAAGTCACACGCACACCAAACCCATGTACAAACCACATGACTCATTCAGACTGATCTGTATGCTGTTTGCTTTAGTACCTGCCTCTCTACAATAACCAGGTACGTCTGCTTGTTAAAGTCATTTTATATCAGCTCCTGTGTGCTGTAAGTTTCTCTTAAACCCGCTTTGTTTCCTTTCATCACTTTCCGCCTTTCCTCACTCTCCCCTCTTTCATCTTGTTTGTAATTTTAATTGAAACAGTCTGTAAAACATTTTCAGAAGTATGTTTATTTGGTTATACGAGAAGATATAGATACAGAAATTATGGTGTGCTTGAAGCTACATCCAGCTGCTGGTTAGCTTAGCTTAGCATCAACTCTGAGAAACAGAGAAATAGTTAGCCTGGCTCAGTCTGAAGGTAACAATATCACCTACAACCTACATAAAACTTACAGATTAACATACTATATCTTATTTGCTTGTCCATTCAAAGACTGAAGTGTGCAAACATTGACAACAAAACCCCAGGAAAAAGTCATAAATGCCAGTAAAACCACAAAATGACGTTTTTACACATCAGTTTTTCACATGTACAGTCTTTGTACTTCGATAAGCTAACCAGCTGCTGGCTGTATTCTTACATGTAGCCGACAGCTATGAGCACGGTGTCAGTCTTCTCATTCTCATCTAACTTATGCAAACACTAGAATAAGTGTATTTCCTAAAATTTTGAAGTATTCCTCTAACCAGAAAATCTGAGTTTGGATAAAAAATGTAGAGATTTTTAATGCAATCACACAAAAGCTTTAATCGTAGAAAAGCAATCAGCAGTAAATGTTACCCTACAACAACCAAAGAGCTGTTTAAAACCATAAAGATAAGAAAGACTGAACATCGATGCTCCTATTGAACTCCCAGAGTCTACATTTTGTGTGCAGGAATTTTCCAAATTTCACAGTTTTAGGTTCAGTTGCAGAAGGTTCCAGGCAGAGGAAGCAGCAGTAAAGCTCTTTTATGTAGGTTCAGTGCAGATTTTGGGAACTGTTAATAAAAATCTGAGTTAAGCTGTTCACACTTCCAACCCCTCTCACTGTTATTATGAAAATATGTTTTAAATCGCTGCATGAAAACACTCTGGTTTGTAGAAATATGATGTGGCTTTGTAACGCTGCTACATGGCAAGTTGAACATGGAAAGATTTTTATTTCAGTTTCATCAAGCTAAGTTCTGACAGATCTTGCGGTTAGAGTGTTTATCTTGTGTTTTTCTCTCTTTTTCTTCTCTTTTCTTCTTTCTTTCCATTTCTTTCCTTATCTATTTTCATCCCCTTTCTTTTTTATTCCTCTTTCATTTTCTTTTATTTTCTTGCCTTTTCTAATCTTGTCTTCTCATACAACAGTTAAGCTTTTTTTTAGTCTCAAACTCAAACCTCTCCTGAGAGCAACAGCAAATTTTCCTGCCGTTTGCTTCAGGGAGCACAGCACCTCCTCCTGCAGTCTTTGCATGCTGTTGATAGACGAGCAGCGTTTCCTCTGGAGGACTCCTGACTCGTCCTCAGGGTCAAGGCCCAGAGCTGGGTGGTTCCCTGCAAAGGGCCGACACATGGCCTCAGTCATAAGATTAGCAGGAGAATGTTAATCGCTGAGGACAAACACATAGATGAGTGTATACACACATGCACACATGCACACATACACATACACACACACATATTACCACATGTCCTGGATTTGTGTGCATGCATACAGCGATTAGTCCTGCCATGTGGAGTGTTTTGATTTATGGCTGCAGGGTCCAGCGGTAAGTTGCTTTATCTGTGTAAAGTTGCAGTAATGCCTGAGGAATGACCGGCCAGCCTTAACCTGTATGTGTTATTGAGGCGATGCGGCCAGCTGTGCAGGCACAGACTTGCATGGAAAATGGCTGAGCTCTGAGCAGGTTGATGACGACGTGTCACCTGGGCTTTCCCTACAGAAACACATGTGGTGAAAGGTTCCTTCTTTCCCCATAATCCCGTCCCCCTCCTTGAAACTCATTAGTCTCGTCTGGGTCAGTGTTTGTGTTTCATGTACGTGTTATGTATGATCAGGACCTTGGCTTGTGTGTGTTTATATGTGTGTGGTATTTTTGTGTGTGTGCACACAGAACAAAGCTTTCAGCCCTGAGGCAGACCCCCCCCCCCCACCTTCACATACTCTTATATATTGCACACACTACTCCTCTCTCCTCCCGCCTCCTTGGCAGTAAAACACATCTGTAACTTTCACAGCTCCTGCACAAAAACGTTTGACTGTCTTTTCTTAACCAGCTGTATTCGCTTTTCTTTCACCTGCTCTCTGCTGCTGTCCATCTTTCTCTCTTTCACCCCGTCACTTAGTAGCAGCCAGTTTTTCTACCTTTCACTTCAAGCTTATTTTATGTTTGCTCACCGATCAGCAGGCCTTTCAGTGGCTTTAGGTTGTTCTTTTCCAGCTACGTTGATTGTTTTTATGGAATGAGGTGTGAGTGAGTTTTGACTGCATTTAAAGGAAACTCCTGGTTTTGATGTAACCTAAATTTCTGAGTTTTCACCATCATTATTTCTGGCAATGATATCGTCAATTTAAATAAGAACCCGTGCAGTCAGGTAAACTTACAAATTCTTAACTACAGGTTAGCTAAAGGAAGAGAAAACAAAGCCAAACTGTCCATTGTAAGCATTGACTCCTTGATTCAAATAGATCAGATGTGATGTGACTGACTGCAAGAAAAGCATTATTGGTCCAAATTTGAAAAGTCATATGTATCATTGCTCTGATTAGTTGTACCGACAAAACTCAGCAGGCTGACAGAACTCAAGGCAAATTGTCAAACTGAGCAGCGGTGATCAAATGTGGATCAAGATTATGTTCCTTCTTATAATCTGCCTTAATTCTTTTCAGACACATATTTTCATGCCCTGTTTAGCTGTAATCTGAGAGCATTTGTGACCTGGCTGCCATTTTTCTCCTGCTTGTAATTAGACCAAGAACCACCCTGAGTTGCAAGTGTCACTCAGTTCTACATCACGTTTTGTTGCTCTGATTAGTTGTGAGTCCGTCGAGCTGTGTCCAGAGGCACTTTCGTCAACTGCCATTAATAACGCCCCTTGGAAATAGAAAATGAACTCAGATGTCTGGGTGTGCCAGAGAAGCTGGGTGTAGTTAGTTTCACATTTCTCAATAAATTGCCGTAACGATGTCTGTGTTTGGGGACCATCATTTTCAGAAATATAAACAGAGTTTTCTTTAAAGAGAAAAACTGTTTTTTTTAATTAACAAAAGTAGCCGGATGAAGATAAGTTCTCAAATGTCAGCTGTACAGCCCTTTGCCACAATTTAAAAGAAAACAAAATCTGACTAAGGCAAAAGATTTAGATTTAAATCCCAAACAATGAGAGAATACATAAACAAGATTTAAGATAATAAATCGGCCAAACATGGGATGCTTGTTGCTGATGCTTGACATTTTTTGATATTTTGTGCTATTGATACGTTTGAGCAAATGAGTATTGTGATTTAATGCCCCTCCTTATCCAGGTTAAGAATAAAGACAACTTCAGTGACTTGGTGGTTAAGATGCAAGTCATAGAGCTGTAATGTCCCTGGTTTGATTCCAGTCACGTCCAACCCATCTGTTCCCTCATTTCCTCTCTGCATAGTGACACTGAGAAAAATGAAGGCAAAGGGCCAAAATGTAAATAAGACAGCTGTTTGTCAGCATGAACCAAAGTCCAAAGAAATCTTTAAAATGCTTAAAATCTTCCTGTGTTATCAAGTCCTAATTCCGGTCCAGTTATTTATAAACCGACATGTGGAAAGTAACTTTTCAAAACTCTATGAACATTCAGGAAGGTGTTCTTGAATGTTGCTTAGTAATTGGATGGTTTTGACTGTGTTTGGAGTGTACTTGTGGTTTGGCTGTTTTGATTTCATCCACAGGCCCGGGCTCATCCGCACTGCCTTTCTCTTCTTCCATCATTCACCTCTTTAAGTATTTTGCTTCTGTAAAAGCCATCACTCTCCTTTCTCTCCTCAGCTTATTCAATGCCTGCCATTCTCTTGTGTCACTCCATCTCTCCCCTCTCTTTCTGTTCACAGTCCTTCTCGGTGTTTATGGGGAGACCCCCTAACCTCTGCACTCATGGTAAATGAGGGAACACCAAAGTGTACCTGCTCTTACAATAACACACAAATTCTCCTGCAGAACCATGAAACAACTGTGTTTATTCTCACGTCACCTCCTCCTCCCTCCTTCCTCCATTCAGTCCATTAGCCTCCCTCTGTTTTTACACACCCTTAACTCTTTTGGGAGGAGAATCCACTCCTCCTGTGCCGCTCGTACAATTAGCAACGCATGAATGCACACGCTTGACTTTTCCTTTGCATTTTCTCTCTTCACTGAACATTCCCATTTTTGTCTTTTACGAAAGCTCTTTCTTTCCTTTTTACTACAGGGGTGCTCATAGCTGCACACACACTGTCTTTGATTGTATGTGTGTGTGTGTGTTTAGGAGTTTGTGTCCACTCATTGTTTATGATCACACAAACACTCAAGTGCACAGGTACACACTGTCCACTTTAAAATGGGGCCCAACATGTTCATGTCCAGTAGAAATATTTACAACCATTACAGACCACATTTCACACACATCCGGGCAGGTTTACACGGTTACTATAAAACATCAGGTCACATACGTTCGCTGACCTTCAAACACCCACATACTGTACACTCGTATTCAGTGGTTTTAGCCCAAACACCCTCTGGTATTAGAGGCTTAACTGGGCTATGACATATTAGCCATAAGTAGCACAAAAATAAGTCTTTTTCAACAGTGTAAAACTGTGGCAGAGCTTAACACATAAAGTTTCATGAGCAGGTTTCACACTTGACCACAACAGAAACAAGAGATGATCCTTATCAGTACCTTGTGACATGACGGCCACAAAACCTCTCTCACACAAAACACGGTGAAAGTGTGAAATTCGCTGCATGCTTTGACGGTTTATCTCTGCGAGGCTTTTAGTTACACTTTGTCGCCAAGGCTGGTTCACATGGGAAATGTCGATCTGTGCATGCATGTGTGTGTGTATGTGTGTGTGTAAACTCGACTACTCCCAGCTCTCATCTCTCCCAGATGAGTGACTGTGAACTTTCCAGCTGTTTTGTGACAGCTGTGTGAGGGAAGAGAAAAATCGGGACAAAGAAAACAAAAGAAAAAGAGGAACGAATCAAAGAAAAAGAGGTGTGAAAGACATGAAGATTGTGGAGCTGACAGAGATTCAAGTTGCAAGGAAATCTGAGAGCTCTGTGTGGGGTGCATGTGTGTGTGTGTGTGTGTGTGTGTGTGTGTGTGTGTGTGTGTGCGCACGCTGAGTTTGTGTGAGCAGTAGCGGAAGGCATATTTAGGTCCCATAGTCTAGTTAAGTAGAACAATGAATAATATGATACTCCATTATAATAAAGATCCCGCATTCAATATGTTAGCTTAGCAAAAGTGCAGAATAGAATTATCAAAATGCACTTAAAAGTGTGATACTTATGGAAATATGCTCATCGTCTTATATCTGTCGATTTAGTATGAAGCTAAAGAAGCTAGCAGCCATTAAGGTTAGCTTAGCATAAGACTCAAAGCGAGGAGGGGTAATTTTGCACAGAGCCAGTCAAGCATTTCCCAGTTTTTCCAGTCTTTATACTAAGCTACGCTAGCCCACTGTTAGCAGTAGTTTCATGTTATACATTACTGTAAGTTTAAATAATACTGATGTATCAATGCATTAATCTGAAAGTGAAGTGTAGCTGTCAGTTTTGTGTGGTGAAACAACTAGATGAAAGTGTACAGCTATGCAAGCAGCTCTGAGAGGCAGAGCGTTGCTTTGAGCTAAATGCTAACGCTAGCATGATCACAATGGCAGTGCTAACATGGAAGTGTTTGGCAGGTATACAATTTAACATGCTAACTGATTCAGTTTAGCATGCCAGCATGCTGTGCTTTGGTAAACAGCTAAGCCAATGGGAATCTCTTTTGGTTTTTTGTTTGTTTTTTTTGTTTTTTTACAGGTATTTGGTTTGAAGGACCTAATGCTGCTGCAAGGCAAAATGTTTTAGAATCACCAAAGTCATGAAAGATCAGTGTTTAGTGTCAATGAGTGTCTGTGCCAGAAGTCATGACAAGCCATTCAGTAGTTTTTGAGCTATTTCAGTTCAGCCTGGAACCACACTCTAGCATAGCTTACAAGTACATTACTTCCCTCTGAGATGTGGTGTACACATAAAGTACCATTATATGGAAATATTCAAGTAGCCTACGTAAAGTACTTCAAAACTTCACTATGTGTGTGTGCCCCAGAGGACTTGGACAAAGCTCAGCGAGTTTAAGTCAGTACAGTAAAAACCAGCAGAGTTGCGTCTGCCCAATGTTTCAGCTGTTGTTTAAGTGCAGGTATGCTGAAACTCTTTCCACTGTACAATTCCATAAGGACTCTGCTTGAACGAGCACAAGCTGGACATGCACACACACACACACACACATATGCTCACACAGTCACTCACATTCTGTGGTCATGCACGGAATGCCACAGTGGATTTATGTGAGCGCCGCTTCCAAAAAATCTATTATTTCCATATGGTTATAATACACTCACTGACTGCCAAAAGCAGCATGGT
Organism: Naso annulatus; assembly: GCA_029783625.1. Taxonomy (NCBI): domain Eukaryota; kingdom Metazoa; phylum Chordata; class Actinopteri; order Acanthuriformes; family Acanthuridae; genus Naso; species Naso annulatus. Next base: position 15,540,071 of record JAPZDX010000024.1, read on the forward strand.
GACTGCGTGTGTCTATGTGCATCTGTGTGTGTGAGTGTGTACGAGCACATGTCCAGTTTGTTCTTTGGACATCAGAGTATGGTGTGTTTGCACTTACCTCTATGATCTCAAATTAATTCTCCAGCTCTTTATTAGTTTTTCCTCGCCTTTACTCACAACAGCCCACTCCACCCTCACTTCTCCCGGGACTGGGAGAGAAACAACCGGTGGTTTAAAAGTCCGGTTGTTTAAAATTAGTTCATGGCACTTCATTTTGAATTTTTCTTTCTGTCTCTCTGTGTTTCTGTCCTGCAGGTGTGTGGAGGAAGTGTGCTGGAGTCCAGAGCAGAGCAGTGTGCAGCCTTTAACACCCAGGAGTTCATGGGTCGCCTCTACAACTGGGAACCTTTTACTGAGGGTGAGGACTGAGTTAACACACATGCGGTTGTTTAGGAGTTTAGCCACACAGTGCTAAAATGTGATAATAGGCTTATAGCAAGAATTAAATGCTAGGAGAGGGAGGGGGTGGTGAAAAGCATCAGTAAAATGTGTGTTTAAGTTTGTTAAATGTTGCCATGGTCTTAGTGTGCGTTGGCAGGCCTCCACTGCATGCCCATCCCACCGCAATCCCTCCTCTCATTGGAGCAGGCCAACAGTTCATGTTGCGTCAAGGGTGTCGAGAGTCAAGGGGAAAAGAGTATGACTGGAACTCGATCTGCTTTTATTCTTTGCACAAAACGCTCTCCCTCCTCTCTTTTTCCTCTCGTTTGTCCAACATCTCCCTTCCTCTCCTGCCAAGCTTCTCCTCCCAGCTCTGACCAAGCATACAGATTCCTACTGAGTGAGATAAAGAAAGACAGTGAGAGGGAGGTGAGAGGTGATGGGATGCAAGTGTCTCGTCACATGACCACTGGGAGCAAAGGGAGACAACGTGGCTTGTGTGCATGAGTGTGTTTCTTCATTGCTCCACACTTAACCTGTGAGAGTGTTTGTGTGTGTTGCTGTGCTTGTTTACCCTACTTTGAAATGCAGCACAGCGGGGATTGTGTTATTTATCTTTGTTTTTCAATGCTGGGGGAAAGACAGAGGAAGAGGAAAAACACTAAAAGATATTTGAGGAATTTGATAGAGAAAACATTACAAACATTAGGATTCAGAGAGAGAGAGAGAGAGAGAGAGAGAGAGAAATGAGGATTAAAAGAGAGAAGGACAGAGAGAAATGCAGCTGCGAGATTATAACAACTGAATTTATCATTAGGCTAAATGTATACAAGCTGCTGTTTGTGCAGTATGCTATTGGCAAGCGTGCTTGTGCACTGTAGATGAATGACTTGATGGATCTGAGATGATATGCCGTGCATGCATGTTCGTGCATCTGTGCACGTGTTATTACTGTATTAGCTGGCTGTAGTTCCTGAACACACACTGTGAGAGCACAGCAGAGCCAGACACACTCGATCAGCAACACCAACCTCATAGTTCAGTTTGTTTTTGTTTTAGTTTGATGCATTATAACAAATACTTGTCTAAACATACAAAATGCACAAAGCTAGTAACACTGTAACACAAGTAGGATTAAATCAAGAATAACAGAATAAGAACAATGAAAGTTAAAGCTACAACAGATCAGTATTTTACATTAAGAGCAAATTTAATATGAATTTTTGTTCATAGTGATGACTTCACAGAGAAATGTCACCTCTCCTCTGCGGAACATTACAGCTTCTTTCGGCTAGTTGTTTTGGTTCATGGCTTGCAAATTTACTGGTTTCACTGTCACTGATCTCATAGACATCATTTCCAGATGTGGCAGGCAGCTGTTTTCAGTGTAAGAGCTTCGATAAACCCACTACACTACCTGCTCACCACCAAATATCAGACAGACACAGTTAGTGAGTAAGTTTAAGTATAAGTTTAAGTTTAATTCATTTATATAGCACTTTAAAAAGCAAAAGGTGTTTGCACCAAAGTGCTTCACAGGCGAGTACCACATAAGACAGAATCAATGCAATAAAACAAAAACATACATTTCAAATTATCAGAGAAAAATATGTGTATACACACACACTTACATATACATACATAAATACATATATGTATGTATGTGTGTATATATATATATACACACATACATACATACATACATACATACACATACATACATACATATACATATACATATACATATATACACACACACACACGCACACATTAGTACCTGGTGAAGATATCTAGCTGCTAAAGAATTGGCTATTTCCTGGTGGTGAGCAAAACAGAGACAAAAAAGAGACTGAGCTTAAATCCTTTAAATATTTACCATGATGGAATTACAGTGTTGTGTTGACAGTTTTTACTGATGCCCCCAAATGGCCTAAAAATCAATAAATGATGCTCTGAAGTAACATATTTTAACCAATGGGAGAGCCAGGTGCTCTGCTGGTAGATCCCCTGCCTTGCTCAATGACACACAACCCTGACAGAGTAGTCCTTAAAAGCTTCACTAATGTCTGTTTGCCTTTTTAGAGCAGCCTGCAGTTTTGAGGGCAGATGTAGACAATATTTGCTGCACATCTGCACCAGGAGTCACCGGCGGGGCATCAACAGGAGTCTAACAGTCTGCATAAACGCAGAGAGGCTTTCCTCTCACCCACCTCCCCCATCTTTATGTTTGTAAGGGGAAAGAGTGAGATAACTGCATTTTGCTCTTAATTTTTCTCTATCTGCTGTGTGTCCTTCCCTTTTGCTCCAACTCAGGCTTATTTTAAACCACAGTGTGTTGGAAATCTGCTGAGAAGAGGAGAGACTGGACAGAGAGAGAGAGAGAGAGAAAGAGGAGGGGAAGAAAAACAGAGACAGCCTCTGATAGGGGGTAAATCATGATTCTGGCATTAAGAGCCAAAGCTTACTCATATTTCTGTGAGGATTTTTTTGGACACCAAATGGCAGATGTCACATTTATTGGTTGCTGCGGTATGTGTCCATCGAGGGTAGATACAGTGCTGTTAGTGTCAAAATTATTTGCAGATGACGTCAGCTGGGTCACACACACTCGATTTGAGCCGGAGATGATCCTTTTGCACTCTGCTAAGTAAACGCTATCGCACTGTTTACTCCAGTAGAGTCCCATTGGCTACAACCCAGACCTTCATATCGAGGTTCCCATCAACACACTGGAGGCTGCGAGGAGTGTGTTTGTTGACATCAGATGCTGTATTAGTCATTTCTGTCCAGCTGCACTCATCTGTTTAAGACTTTAGAATAACCTTGCGTATATTTCCCGTTAGTATTTATGTTAAACTGTGCTGTCAGCTCTTGCTACTTGATGTGTGATTTTTTTTTGCCTCCATGGCGACAGTGCTTAATGTATGTAGTGCAAAGTGTTGTGGCCTATGCTTTGGAACTGGAAGCTTAAACTGTAAAGCTGCCACATCTGTTGTAAATGACACAAGTTATAGTCCTGATTCATTTCAGTGGTCATGTTTCTCCCCAAGAGCTTTGCTCTGGATAGCCGCATCTCTCTAGTTGTGTAAAACGCTGCACGTGCAGGTGTTGTTTTACTTGAATATTCCCTTTTTTTCAGGCCTCTTCCTCTCCCTGCGCACCCATCCTCCCCTCTTCCTGTCCCACTGCCTCTCTCTTTCTCTCTCCCTGCTGGAGTTTGTTTAGACGGAGAGATAGTGGGGAAGTATATTTAGACAACATATATTCCACTGTCTGAACACTAAGCTCAGAGAGAGAGAGAGGGAGAGAGAGGCAGTGGAAGAGAAAGAGAGGCCAGAGATCCAGGCACAGGGAGAAACAGGGAAGCGGAGAGAAGTCGCTAGAAACAAATGAGAGATTTAAAAAAAAACAAAAAACAAAAATAGAGAGAAAAATTCAAGGTGATTAGCAGTCGGTGAGTGCTCAAATGTTTCTTCAGGGCAGGAAGAAGAGGAGATGGAGAATGCGGGAGATGAGGCGGGAGAATACAGAGACAGAGTACATGAGTAGCAACACGTCTCCCACTTTTAGCTCCCCCTCTCTTTTCTGTCTCTGTCTCCCGTCTAATCTCTCAAAGATAACTATGACAGACGGAAAGAGAGAACCAGGGTGGAGAGAGAGAGATGGTGGGAACAATACCACTCTTTCTCTCTCTTTTTCTTTCTAAATATATCTGTCTCTCTGCAATTATCACACAGTAGCAGAGGAATGGTAGCAAATAAGTGGAGAAAAAAGTTCGGCTCATCTGAATGGAAGTCACGGACAGTGCCCCATGCTTTTAGACACGTTGCACAGTTGCTATGTGCAACTGACAAAATTGATATTCATGTGTTAATCAAAATCTGTTAAATCACTAAAAACAGCACATTATTTATTATTCTACACTGTTATATCAGGGTTGTTTTAAATGATAAATAATATTTCTTAATAGACATCACCGGAGTTAAATGATTGCAGGCAACTACTAAAGGTCAAATACTTCTTAAAGAAAACTGCACTTTTTATGGGAATTTAGCCTATTTATCCAAAATGCCTATGTAAGTCAAGAACATAGATGCTTTTCCCTTCTCTGTGTGTTCAGTAGGTTGTTAGATACTT
>JAPZDX010000024.1:15546592-15577681 GCA_029783625.1 Naso annulatus
TTTTCTTCAAAGCTGCTTAATGTATGTCACCACACAGACATCCTTATTTTACTTCCTGTGCATTTTTTGCTTGTAACCCACCTCATCCCCTCATGATATTGTCTGTATTCTCGCCTCATCTATTTTTCTGCCTGTTCTCTCGATACTGAAGGACTTTAATTTCCTCTTACCTTGAAGCTGTCTTTTCTTACTCTGATTCCTTCCTTCTGCTCTTTCTTTCCAAATGCATTTCTGACCGTTGTGTGTGCCCATTGGGCTTCTCTCATAAATCAAACTGTCCTTGTGTTTACACCTATCTTCTGGGTATGCATCTCCTGGGAAGGTGCATCAGTGATTGCTCTTGTACATCGGAGCAGCAGGGGAAATAGCTAATCAGTCTGCTGTCTGACAGTCAAGGGTGATGTGGCCGTTCCTTGGTTTCCTGACCACATGGAAAGATGTTCATCGCCCAGCTGGGTCCTCTCCACAGCTGGCAGACGCACAAAGAAACTACACATTTGCACAGGAGATCTCACAGCCACACACACTTAAGACAAACTTACACATCGTGCAGTAATCCTCCTGTGCTCTGCATGTTGCAGTTGGTGTGGAGAAGCAGTGCGAGCTGACCTGCAGACCTGCCGGATATCGATTCTATGTTCGTCAGGCTGAGAGTGTCAGAGATGGGACCCCTTGCATCAACGTCAGCTCAAATGACGTGTGTGTAGAAGGACAATGTCTGGTGAGTGCATTTCATTGTGCCTGTGTGTGAGATTTCAGCTTCAAGTCTCTCCTGTCTCGCCAGAGGTTGACAAATTCCAGAACCTCGCTCTCTTGTCTCACGTCTGGAGGTTGATTTAAGCCTGACTTTCAGAGTGTCTCCAAACTTCATTTTATTCCCCTTCTCTGGGCCTCTTTTCACTTTATGTCTCTCTCTTTCTCTCATTTGCTCTCTCGCTTTCAGATTTGCCCTTATTCCACCCTTCAGTTTCTGGCAGGAATCTGGCCAGTGTCAGTTACCCATTTACACAATCAATGGTGAAATAAACACTGGCAGTGGATGTAAAATGTCAACAAGATCAGATTAGCTATTCTCTGCTCTGTCCGCAACCCCTCCTCCCTCATCTCTCATCTTTTTCCCGTCACTGTCTAATCCATCACTCATATCTTTTTGCCCTCTTCTCCTGCCAGACGGAGGGTTGCGACGGGGTACTGGGCTCTGGCTCTGTGATTGACAAGTGTGGAGTGTGTGGTGGGCAGGAAACGTCCTGTCGAAAGGTGACGGGAAGCTTCCAAAATGTCACGGTTCCCCTTGGTTACCACAAGATCCTGGACATCCCTCCTGGAGCTACTTTCATCAACATCACAGAGAGACGAGCCAGCCCAAATTACCTGGGTAAGACTTGCAAAATCATGCACACACGCACACACTCATGCAATTTAAGATATCTTAAGTAATTCTAGTTTCGGTTCCAATAAATGGGAGACATTGGCAAGGGACTTGCAGATCTGGGAACAAGATTTGGCCCAGGAGCTTGTGTGTGTGCTGGCACGGACTAAGACTATAAATTCTGTGGCCTCGCAGCCTCCAAGCCGATAAAGTCAGTATTGTTAGAGAGCTCACAAGAGCCAGTGAAGTGTGTATGTATGTGTCTGTATAAGTGTTTGTCCTGCCAGCCCAATGTTTACTATTGAGATAGCACTCTTATGTCTATGTTTGTCTGTCTGAAAGTGTGTTTGAGTTCATGGGGGTTTCCTGAAAAATTCACCGCTATGTAGACTAAACAAGGTCAAAATAAGAAATAAAAACTTTACTCAAATATTGCTTCCTCCCTCCTGTCTGCTAGTTTAACACTTCATGCCCACCCTCTATTTCTCCAGCCATGAGAAGTGGCACTGGAGCTTCAGTAGTGAACGGGCGCTGGGCTGTGGACCCTCCAGGCGAGTACCAGGCAGGGGGAACTACTTTCACCTACGCCCGACCTAGAGCACAGGCGGAGGGGGAGGAAGAGAAAGGCGAGTCCCTCAGGGCAAAAGGACCCACCACCACCCAGCTACAGCTGTATGTAAGTACTGGACCAAAGGAAGGCATTTATTGTAACCATGTAAGTAAACATGAATCAGGCCATGACAAAATTAAGTTAACGATATGAATCACAAACATACACATAAACACACATATACACTCTGGGTATTTTACATCTCTATAACATTGTTAAAAGCCCGAGGCAGTGTTTGCCTGCTCTTCGCTGAGATTCTCCAGATAGGCAGCATTATTTTAGCGTTACTGCAAGATAAAGATAGCTATGCCAAAGCTTAGCTTGAGCCACATCAGACTATCCCTTGCTTAATAATAACAACTTTAACCCAAGGCTAAGATCTTATTAAAGAACAGGAGTCATCTGCAGCTTTGTATCCAGTAGCTACAGGGCACCAGTGGGTAAAAAATAGTGAGCACCCGCCAAAGACGGAGTTTGATCTCCTCTGGAATCACCTGCATTTTTAAGGCTTAATGGGAATTTGAAATAAGATATATAAAGCCTAAAAGTCTGTTACCTCACCAGTAGCACCATGGGGTTGTAATGCTTATTACATGCTGGGAAAGATATTATTTTACTGGATGAAAAATAAAAAGAGTAACTATTTGTAGAACCTTGCCACTAGTGGGACATTGTTTTTGGCCTTTGGGTGACAACAGACACAGACAAAAAAAACTCTATTTTTTTGATGTGGCTCAAGTTAAGCTTTGGCAAAAGAAAAAACCCTCTAAATTTTATTCAGAGATATTGAATCTGTTATATACTAACTCGCTGCTTTAGGACTTGACAGCGTGTCTGGCTCAGCATGTGATGACTGGGGCTACTGTCTGTATAGCACAGGTTGAAATCCCGGCTACACCCATTGTTTACTCAGAACTTTGATTTGTTTTCGCCTCCCACCAGCATTCAACTTCTTACCTTTATCTCACTCTCTCATCAGCATGGCAGAGGACAGAGGTCAGATAAAGCCAAATGCTCATTTCAAGGTAGCTTTGGGGCCTTTAATGCCTTTATTACAGAGAGGGGGTAGGGATATGACAGGATCCCTAGACCGGCCTGTGTCTGTTTATGATCAAAATCTTAACTTTCAGCAGCCGGTGAGCTTAGCTTAGCTTTAAGACTGGAAACACAGGGCAACAGCTAATCTGTCCGACTGTGTTCAAAGGTAACAAAATCTGCCTCCCACACCAAGAGTGAACTGCAAAAACATGTCATGGTTTTACAGGGAGTTTCCCATGTCACTTTTATCCCAACATTGTCACAAGCTCAGGCGATAAAGTTTGGATCACCGCAGCAATTAGAAGTCATCCTAAGGACACCCTGCATGCTTGTACCAATCTAATGTCAAATCTATTCTATAGTTATCAAGATATGTCACTCTGGACCAAAGTGTTGCATCAACAGATTGCACTGTATTGCATTGCTATCCCTGGCAAAAAATAGCAGATCAAAATGTTGTTGCCACGGGGCTTTAGCTGGTTAAGATTAGATGACCTTCACTATGTTAAGTCTTGTAAGATTGGCTGCAGGGCTTCATAGCAAGAGGCGGACACAGTGACAAGCACGCATCCTTGACCATGACACTAATTTTCCTGCCATGGTCGTGGGGTCTGTTCTGTAGCTCATCCTGATCTCTGACCTCCATGGGAAAGAAAGGAGATGTGTATTTTTACACGGAGGTCCTTCAAGTTGTTTGAGAGTGCGTGTAATCGGCTCCTGTTCACCTCTAGTTCTCTGTTCTCTCACCCTGTTTTGCTCTCCAGATCATTTTCCACAAGGAGAACCCAGGCATCGACTATGAGTTTTATGTCCCAGTGGAGAAGAAAGAGCTAGAGAAGGAGAGGCTGACGGAGAGAGAGAGGGAGACGCTCAGAGAAGTGCCCAGAGAGAGGCAGAGGGAGCGGGAGCCAGGCAGGGCGTCCCTTCGCAGTACGTCCATTGCAATTTCTGTTTGTCAACCATGTTTCATGTGTGTCATGTTTTATACAGCTGTACAGGGACGCTGGGCTCTCATCAGTCATGCACAGCAAATAGTTGAGTCTCTTGAGTGGCAGAACATCTCAACCATCATACTTTCCATATTATTCAAGTAAAAACACTTTTGCAACCCTTGTCCTTGGAGAATGATTGACGTGTTTATGGTTTAGGATGGGTGTGGTGGTGGGCTGGGTGGGAGGGATCATTGTACAGTTGTGTTTGTGTGTTTGTGTATGACCTAGATGGGAGGCTATCTGGTCCACATGTTCACTGTCATGAGACCCTGACCTCATCATGATATCATTAGCCTCTGACTCACTGCCTTCCTCCTATTCTCAATATTTCAACATCCTTGTTTTGCCTCTTTCCTCCCTCTTTATCACCCTCTTCTCCTCCTCCTCATGTCTGTTTTCCTATCTTCGCCTCTCTCTGCACCTTTCCTGTTCCACACCAATTTGTCTTCATGTCCATCTACTTTTTTTTTGTCTCTCTCAGGTCCTTTCACTGTGTCAGTAGAAGACCCTCCCCCTGCTCCTCCTATTTCGGTCCCGTCTTTCCCCTCTTCCTCCTCCTCTGTCTTTTCCCCTCCCTCCTCAGAACGGTGGACATCTGAGAGGTCACGTCCCCGAGGCGCTGCGCCCAACAGGAATGCTCGGATCCCCCCTCGCACTGACCTGCCACTGGACACTCAGACACCGTTTGTGTGGAGGAGAGGCGAACTCACTGAGTGTTCTGCTACCTGTGGCAAAGGTTAGGTTCGGCCCATCTTCATATTTGTGCCATTCTAAAATAAATAATGATCAAATACACAAAAGGGTTCTCACTTTCTTTGGATGAGGTGATGCCTCCCTCTACTGGCCGGTAGGTGCAAGTACAAGAACAAGGAGCTGAAGTCTTTCTCTTTCTGTGTGTCCATCGATCTCTCTCTTTTTAGGTTCTCAGTACAGAGTCATTCTGTGTATAGACCGACATACAGATGAGGAAGTCCCAGAGAGGAAATGTGACTCTGCAGCCAAACCTGCTCCTGAGGAGGAGCCTTGTAACGCACATCCCTGCCCACCATTGTGAGAGCACACACAGTTAGCTTAAAAAGATTTGCATTATATAAATAATAAATATATTTGTACTCAGTTCCTGGCTTTTTCTGCAGAAGCCAGTGTATTTTTCATAGCTGATGGTTCACTGCACACAAAAAAAACACAGTGCATAATCTTCTTGGCAAGTAATTTTCATCTGTTCATTGAGTCCTTAAAGGCTTTTTTTATAAACAAGCAAACCTGACTGTTTGGTGTGAGCATTTTTATTTATTTATCGTGGGGTTTTATTCGGTACTTTGAAAAAAATCAAGCTCAATTTTTCTTGATACAATTGCAGCAACCTGCCTTATTCTCTCGTCTTGAGATACAGAAATTTATTTCTGAACAAAAAGTCTTTTTTCTTTTTTTTTTCATTTTTACTCTAAATGGATTGACTGGTTATGTTAGTATACTGTCAGATTTTTATCAATAGTTTTCAATCACAGTTTCATTCATTTATAATAGCTCCCCTGTTTAGATATCTTTTAGTTTGTGTCACGTTAAAAAGTTAGAATGGTGTCGATTTGATGAAAGGATTATTATTATGAACATATGCCACCTGATGGCAGGGAGGCACTAAAACATGTTCACCACTTAACGGTTGACTTGATTGTCGGTGCATGTTAAAATGATTTGTAGTCAGCATACGTTTTATTGAAATAGTAGTACATCTGAAGGCATGTGATATGTGGTATTTTCAACATGCCCCTCTCTCCCCCTCACTGTTCCTCTCAGCTGGGAGGCCAGTCCATGGTCAGAGTGCAGTGTGTCCTGTGGCCCCGGGGTGCAGCAGAGGCAGCTCCAGTGCAGGCAGAGCTTTGGAAACCGCTCTACCATGGTCCACCCGCAGCGCTGCGCCAGCCTCACCCCACCCGAGTCCACACAGGCGTGTCAGCTCAGTGTCTGCTCCCACTGGGAGGTCAGATCTGACTGGAGCTCGGTAGGTCAACAACACCAGTGTGTGACTGGGAAATACATCTGCTGAAATGGTAAAAACAGGCCAAGTAATGTATCACATGAACAAACACAACACGGACTGAAAGAGTGAGGGTGGGTGGAGTTGGTTTAAAATAAGCAGGACGTTTGTGTGAGGTAAATGTTGGCATGGCACTTCGACATTACGGCCCAGGGGCTTTATCATAAATTCCTTTTTTGGGTTGGCATGCAAGTGTTTAAGAAATGTCCAGGCCACAGACTGCTGCAGATACTGTGCTGTGGGTTGGGATGCAGTGAATATTTTTAGTATCATGATTATATAAAATGTTCAATTACTAGCTACACTTTTTGGGTCAGGTGAAAAATTCTAATAGACAGTAAATCATAAGAAAATAATGCTGTTTATACTGACCTTACACATGATGTTCACTCATAATTTATATAACTCATATTTTGTGTTTTTTTGTGTCTTTCACTCATCTCTCTTTTGCATTTATATTGTATATTTACTTTGCTTATTTTGGTTTCTGTAACACTGCTGCACAACCAGTTGCTTTTTGGGGGACACATAAGGGATTAATTGATTAATAATCAACAGTCAGCCTTCTTTGTCAACTTTTAAAATGCTTTTTCTTTCATCTGTTTATACGCCAACTTGTTTCTCTCATTTCTGTTCATTGTAGTGCTCAGTGGACTGTGGAGTTGGGAAGAGGACGAGGAGTGTGCGCTGCGTCAGTGACCAGGGCAACGTTGTGAACGACAGGGAGTGCAACTCCAGGGCTCGCCCGCAAGGAAGTGAGGAGTGCAACATGGGGCCCTGTGTGACCAACTGGTACTTCACTAACTGGTCCCAAACTGTGAGTAACACACATTCGCAGAGGCAAAGCAGGAAACATTCACAGCACTTAACTGTAATCCTCGACATGCTCTTCCACTTTGTTTCTAAGTGTTCGGCGCAGTGTGGCCCAGGGGTGCAGAGGAGGGAGGTGGTGTGTCTGACTCGAGGAGGGGTCAGGGAGGGCGGAGGAGGAGGGGACTGTGTTGGAGAAAAACCGGCAGAGATGAAGGCCTGCAACGGGGGTCCTTGTGTGCCAACGACCATGTGGTACAGCAGCCCCTGGACACAGGTAGGATGGAGAGGGTGAAGAATGAATGAAACACGTAGATGAGATAACAAAAACAGATTTAAAAGACAGAATGTATCCATGTTCTTTAGCGTGCAGTTTTTTAAAAATGTAAATGTATTCTCACCTCTTTTGTTTTTAAGCTTTTTGTTATGTTTCTCTGTCTGGTATCTAGTATGAAGATGTTATTTTTTGGTATTTTGGGAATAAAACATGCAATTTTAATAACTCTTGTGCTAATTGGGTGGGAATTCACACATCTCTGTCAGTTTCTATATTTCTAGATATTTTTATTGACCCATAGTAACTTTATTATTACTTTATGTAGTGTTTTGTGCCATCTAGTTCCAAATCTAATTCTTTTTTTGTGTCTCTTTTAAAGTAAAATGACTTTTAAATTACAGTAATATATTGAGTAGTTCAATAAACACAGCTGCTGTATTCCTAACACAGAGATTTTTATTCTTTTTCCAGTGCAATGTCCAATGTGGGAATGGAACCCAGCGACGAGACATCATTTGCGTGCAGAGGTCGGGGAATGATTATGCTGTCGCACCAGTCAGTGAGTGTGCACATCTGGACAAGCCTGCCGCGGTGCAAGAGTGTGAGATGGGAGAGTGTCAGCCGCAGTGGTTCACAACAGAGTGGAGCGCGGTGAGAGACGAGGGGAAAGGAAGAGGGTTCAGAGAAGTGACGTGACAGACCAAACAGGTCAGGTCAACTCTAAATTATGACTGTGTTTTTTATCCTCTCTCTGCCTCTGTTCTCAGTGCTCGCGATCTTGTGGAAAAGGCTTACAAATGAGGGAGGTACGGTGTCTTACGCAAGACAAAAAGCACGGCCATGAGTGTGATTTGAGCAGAAAGCCTGAACAGGAGCAAATCTGCAACACAATACCCTGCAGTCCACAAGTCGCAGGTTGGTGTGTGTGATGGTGCACAGTGTCATCATGCGTGTCTGTAATTCTTCCTACACCAACCACTCTCCCTCCCTCTCTCTTCCTTTCCATAGATGAAAACTGCCGTGACAGACGTCACAACTGTGTGATGGTGGTTCAGGCGAGGCTGTGCGTCTACTCCTACTACAAGAACGCCTGCTGTGCCTCGTGTACCCAAAGTGCTCAGCGTGCTAAGAGGCACTGACCCGCCAATCACAGACAGCCCAGGTGTGCAAGAAGTCAAGGATTAGGTCAAAATGGCTGATGACACGTCTGTAGAAATGGACAGCCTAGATTAGACGTAATCCCTGCGTTAGCAGTTGAAAGCATTTAGCAATTTTCTCCTGATTCTTCAGGATAAAAAAAAACACTGTGAAAGCAGCCGGTTCCTTTTTCTAGTGTTCTGTATACTGTTTTATATTGTCGTTTAGAACCGCATATTCCACTGAGCTTGCATCTGTTTACTCTCTGCATTAGCTTTAACAGGTTCACCGTGTGTCACACAGGGCTGAGTGATGCATTTGTGATCATTTGGACTCTATTCTGTGGCTGAGAGATTGTAACGGATGGTGCTCACTGAGGACACAGCTGTGTTACACCAGCAAAAGCCTCTTTTTAAGATTCTCTAAGATCCACGAGATCTTAAAACAGATGTAATCAGATATGCATACCACTAATTAACAGAAAAGTGCTGAACAGATAATTACCATGTGTGCTAGATAAACTGTGTATACTGTAATACTATGTGTGCTGAAGATCTACTGGAATAGATCTACTGTGTTTCTGTACACTGCAGATGCAGATACGCCCCCGACTAAGCTAGAAGGATTTCATTAACATATCATATGTCTTTTTTCTGTTTGCCAAAAATAGAGTCCTCTTATTGTGCAATTCAGTATTTGGACAGATGAACCAAAGGTGTGGCTGAGCACGGCAGTAAGTGACCAAATATATCAGAGTAGGACAATGCGATTCTTTCCAAACTAGAAGGATATTAGACATGGAAGTAACCGGACGCATGGAGTCTGTGCGGTCCTTCAGCAAATTCAAGTCAGTTTTATATGCATGTTATTTATTTAGAGGGAGCTGTTGGAGTTCAACCCCGTTAGCTAATGTGTGACGACTCACAGTTACAGACGATGCTGCTTGCTAACTAATTGGCCTGAATTGTCAAAAGAAATTACCACATGATAAAACTGTTGTTCTGCTTCTTTTTTTAATTCACAAGTCACATGAAAAGACCAAACTGACAACGTGTTGGTCATTAACCTAATTTCTAACTTTCTAACCCTGTGTGGGCCACTCAGCCTCAAGTCCATTTGTTTCTACAGATGATATAAATCTTTAACAGTTCACTTTTAAAAAAGCTCAATATTTAAAAAAAAAAAAAAAAAAAAAGCTGAGCAAACTTTAGTGTTACACAAACAATAAATCATTATGCATTTGTTAGGGACTATTTTCAGCAGTGGACTGACACACTTTAATTAGTAGTTGTGATACCATGATGCTAAATCAATTGGCTTGTCCTCATTGCCTCTGTAGTTTGGGATAGTTAGGTTTAGGCGTGAGGAGTGGTGATTGGTTAGGGTTAGTGTGAAAATATCCAGGTAAGCCAATCAGAGACAGAGCAGGCCGGGTCATCCATGCTGTAGTGAGACTCGCCACTGACAGTATTTTTTGTTACTGACTCGATTAAACTGCAATCACCTGCAAGTAAAACATGTACTCAGTGCAACAGTGTGACTCGTTTGTGTGTTTTTAATAGTCTTTTGGAAACACTCGAGCTCTGTGGCACAGATAAATACATGGTATTCTGATCTTTTCATGCATTTTCTTGACAATAAGAAAAAATACAACATGGCCTTTCACACAAATGTGGAAGTGACGCACAGGTTTAGAAATGTACAATGATTCACTCCTGGCTGACCTAATTTATCATTTGCGTGATCACGTCACCATGACGACTGTACTGAGATATTAAAAGAACTACTTTGTGTGCTCTCCCTGTTTTTACACCTCAATGCATTATATATATTTTATTCGCATCCATCATCACTTTGTTGTTAAGGACTGATGAATGGTTCCGATGAGAGCAGGTGAAGCCAGAATGAGGAAACCTCATGGAGACATCAGGCGAAAGCTGCTTTCTTAAAACAGTCTTTTAATTATTCAGCTCATGATATGGATCAAATGCAATCGTTCTGTTTTCACCTGAAAGTAAATACTTCGCTCTCTGAGGTTGTGACCCCCGTTTATGTGTTAGTCTTCTTTATGCATTTTGCTGTCTTTCACTTTTAACTGTTCCCATTTTGCTCTTTTTCTCTTGCCACACCTCCCAAGAAGAAGTAAACACACAAACACACACATTACACCGTGTCCACTTATATGTGAGGAGTCTGTATATTTGTCAGATATGTTTTAATGTCTATAATTTCTTTGAACATAGTAGGCGTTCATGTTTTATAACTAAGTAGAGTTATCAGAAGTGTTGTTGTAGACTACATTTATTCACATCTAACTGTCATACAACTATTGTATTTTGCATTTGACCAGAGAATCGATGACTTTATTGTACTCGTGAGTGTTGGATGTGTGTGCGCGTGTGTGTCTGTGTTCATGTGTGTATGGTTGTGAGTTTTGTGACTGTGGCTTTGAATGTGTCATTCTTGTCTCTAATCTCTCGTAGTGAAAAAAAATGACTTTTTATATAAAAACAAAAATAGGATAGTAATTTATCTATTATCTAAAGAACGTGTAATTTATTTTCTGTTTTTGAGAAGCTGTAGCAAATTTTCTTTGTTACCACCAGAGTTTATGAGATTGTTATTACTGAGACACGGATTTTTTTTTTTTCTATAATGCAAAAACAAAAAACAGTGTGGGAAAATTATTATCTCAAAGCTTCATTTTAAATAAACTTGAAACAACAGAAAAGTGAAGTGGTGTGCAATGTTTTTCTCCAGTGAATGAGGGTGATATAACCAGTTTCCTCCAAACGATGGCGCTGTTGAGTCTCGTACATGAATGAACAGGCCTAGTTTTCCCCAGAAATTAGGTGTAGGAGGTAAGTGTCTCTTTTTGTGGCCAAGTCTGCATTGTGACATGCATTATGTGCTTTTTTTGGGGTGGTTTATAAATGAAAAATATGGATTTTTATGTTGAAATATTAAATGAGGAACATTTTGCCTACAAGCATGATTTGGTCATCCCTAAGACACATTATTTTCATTAATCACATAATTTTTTTTTTAACTACAAATCTCTTGCGATGCATTGTCTGATTTTCAATAATCAGCCTGTCCTGTCCAAAATGACACTTTAAAATTAGTTAAATGAGAATGTGAATGTTTTAAATCAACTTATAGTCTATTGTTTTGTGTTTATTTACAAGTTACAGGACCAGAATGGCATTGTCCTTCATTAAGCATATTTTAATATAAAATGTATTTTTCCTTTATTTCTAATAAAGAGGTAGCATTTCCAAACCAAGTTTGTCAAAGATTCTTCCCAGCAAGCAGTGTATAATACAAAAAGCGTTATTTTAGCTCAGAGAGGTCAGGTATGAGTTGCTGCCAGAGGTTTACGTGATTGCAGGAGTAGGAGTTTGATGAGTTCAGCCGACAGTGAAATAATAGGAAAGCAGGAAACCAGAGTTTGAATGTGCGAAGCACAAAGCAACTTTTTCCAGCTAGAGCATTTGCTTAAGTATAATAATTGTGGTACTAAGTGACAAGGCTGTAGCCAGGATTTAGAGACACTTAGTCCAAGAACATTTTATGCTAATGTTATTTTCCAACAGCAAGGTTTTCATGGTGTTTCCAAAACTTATCTGGTAACACTTTACTTACAGCATCCCTCTGTAATGCATTATGAACATACTGATAATGTGCCTATAGTGCTGTACTTTAAAAGTTATAAGCAAGATTAGGGTTAACCCTAACAATAACCACATATAATGCATTATAAGTGTGTTCATAATGTGTGATATTGTGTTATCTTTGCTTATGATGTATTATAATGCATTACAGAGACAGGCTTCATACAAAGTGTTACCACTTAAAAACACTTTTAGAAATGCAACTCGGGTGGAGAAATACAATTTAGCAAGAAAATCAGTCATTTTTAAGTAGGCTATTTATAATGTATAGTAATGTGTAATGGGTTAATCTTTACTTTTTCTTCTAAAATTTGCCATATTTTAATAAACAGAGTCTCAAAATCCTGAAATCCACCTATTAAGCATCTATCTTTATTTTAGAAAGTAACTGCCCCCCATGTCCACTAAAGGACAGAGGAGAGTCCTCTGTCTCCTTAATGACAGCTGAGGCCCTGCCAGAATTTCACTGGAGTTTCCAGACATTTATAATCTCTATCTGTTTGATAGGCAACTTAAATAGTGCAAAGGCAGATGCAAGAATGGCTGTTGTACCCTTGATTTGTTTGTTGCTGTTTTGAAACAAGTACAAGACAAAACATTCCAAAACGTCATCCAAAAGGTGAAGGAATAGTCTGCTTTGGCTACAGAAGTGCTGAGTAGCTGACTTTATGTGTTCCCTCCTCAGCATCTCTACTTTTCAACTTGCGTGCAGTTTATGGCCGTTTTTTTCTTGTTCATCGTGCAGGGAGGCTTAACAGCTCCGGTGGCGTGCTGCCCGCTGCCTGCACACCGTTCACATCCTCGGGGCGCAGCGGTCGTTTCGTGCCTCCTCTGCCGGTCCTGGGTTTGTTAGAGCTCCCATAGTGCTGCGATATACATGCAAGTGCGTGTGTGTGGGCCTGTGTGTGCTGTGTGGGTGGGGTGTAGGCTGTATGGTTGATAAATGTAGCGGGGGATGCTGGCTCACAGAGGGCACGAGGCAAGGCAGGCAGATGGTGACCTTTCGGAGTAAATTACCATGAACCCTCTGACTCTCTCCTTTCACCCAATCGCTGCCCTCCCAGGACTCCGTTTGTTTGCTTGGGAATACATGGAGTCTGTTTGTCTTTACATGTTCCAGTGAAAGCCTAATGTCGGCCGGTTTTCCAAAGTACAGGCTGCAAAGTAGGCCAACTCCAACCCCGAGCTATCTCTCCTTCCCTCTGTCACACATTTTATTCTGAGTGGGTGTGAGCGTGATTTCGGGCTCGGGCGTGAACAGCTGTAGTAGTCGTGACTGCGTGCACGTCATCGGCGGCGCGCTTCGGCTTCACGTCAAGAGACATCGTTTCAGCACCAAGGCCAGGGCTCGCGGCTAGAACAATAGGCGGCTCCGCGCACTCCGCCCCCAAGGCAACGTCTGCAAAGTTCCCCCCCGCAAAACGTCGCTCCAGCCAAGAATTTAAAACACGTCAAACAGTTTTAAAAATATCGGCTGGTGATATAAACATAGTACGCATGTTAATGTGTTTAAAGAGTGGAACTCTGCATGTAATTGATACAGTTAGGGTCAGTTTTGCGCCTTTTTCCTATGAGTGAGGCGAACACATTTATCGACGTTCCCCGAGAGTTACGTCACGTCACGGGCTAGCAACCGCTTTGGCGACGTTTGGCGAGAGGAGGGGGAGGGACAGAAAGAGAGTAGAGGAGATACCGGTGTAGGACGTGAAAAGCCATCCAGCCGTTGGACGGGTGAGACGCCACAAGAAAATAGAAAATAACGTTCGCAAGAATAATAAGTAAGAGTAGTCCCCCATCAACGGTGGGAACAGTAACAGCAAGGCTAATAAAACGGCTGTTACAACAGGCAGAGCAAGTTTAAACAGTTGGTGATTACCCGAATTTGAGCAGCTGGTTAGCCCTTTATCACTTTGTAATTAACGTTAAAATAGGAATTAACACCGGGCTCTCGTCAAAGTTATAACCAATTAACTGTTAACGTTAGCTAACGTTGGCTACGTAACGTTACACTGAGGGACTTCAGAGTCGAGACGCTGGTTACCTTTCAGTGGGGACGGTGACAAGCAGTGATTTGGACTCACCTGACTCTCCTCCGCCACCTCCAGACCGGGAACACGGGGCTTTGTAAAAACACAGTCCAGTCTCCAGTATCTGTACACCGAGGAGGAGGAGGAGGAGGAGAGGGAGAGCGCGGCAGGCACAAAGAGCGGAGAGCATCCACAGAGGGGAGGAAGGAGGACGGGACGGGGAGAGCGCGGCGAGGACAACAACGGGGACCCAACAGAGCATCCCTCTTTAATTTCTGATCGGCACTCTGCCCATAAACATCATCTAAAAACGGTAAGAGCTTTGATGTGTGTGACTTGTGTGTATATTTCCCCTTGTTGTTTTGTTCTGGTGTGTGTGTGTGTGTATGTGTGTGTGTGTGCGCGTGTGTGCTCATGTGTGTATATGTGTATATGTACATTGTGGAAGGATCGGACAAAGAGCAGGGAGCCCCATGACATCCGTGTGTATGCTGTAACCTACAGCTGGCTAAACAAAGAAACTGCTCTATTGCAATGATTTACCCCCAATCACGCTGTTTCCTCTCTTTTTTATGTAGGGATCCTGAACGCTGTTTATCCACCAAAAGGTAAATCATGCTTCTAAATATTTTTGATTCATAGATATATATATATAATTGGGGGGAAAGTGCCATTATTGTTTTTTGATTGGCTAATTAACATTTGCATAATTGTTTAACCAGAAGCTAGTGGAACCCTTTGTCATCGGGCTTTGCAAAAACACTTACATAAAATCACGAATAATCTTAACATTTATTTACAAAATTGGTGCACACATTTTACAGCTTTTGATCATATTCAAGAAAAAACATTTTTACAAATATATGTTGATAATTTTTTTTTTCATTTTTGTAACCTTATAGCTATAAATATGCTGCTCCTATAATGTAATGCATTTCATAACATAAACATTAAGCTCCCGAGGGAATACTACAGATATTACTGTGATAATGTCATAGTTTTAAAAGCTATGAAATACAGTATAAGTAACTTTGAACTCATTATTATACATTACAGACATATCAGAAGCATCTAATCTGATATTTTAGACTGACTAATGTGATGTTATATATTATTGTCCACTTCTCTGCCTGCGACCTAAAGACTCATCCAGAATTGGTTGCTCCTCTCCAGGAATACCAGCACCTGATCTGTTTGCCCCTCAGCCCCCGCAGTACCCAGTTGTCCTCTCCACTCTGTCCTGATGAAGGAGGCCGACGCCATCAAGCTGTTTGTGGGGCAGATTCCCCGAAATCTGGAAGAGAAGGATCTAAAGCCTATCTTTGAGCAATTTGGCAAGATCTATGAGCTAACTGTGATTAAGGACAAATACACTGGCATGCACAAAGGTAGGTCTTGTCGCTATTATAACACAGCATAAACAGGAAGACAAAAAGACACATAGATAGACAGATCGCTTGAATCTAGATAGGTAGACGTGTGACAGTAAGGCAGAAAGATGGGTGGATTTGCTAGTGCAGAGTGTCACGTGTCGCCATGGAAACTGTCACACCTGCTCTCGTCTCCGTCTCCTGTTAACACTGCAGCGTGAGATTATTAAGACGGGCAAACTAACTCAGTTACTTCATGTATGCTGTGAATTAAAAAATATGCTTATGCACGAGTACGCTTGCACTGAAATTCACTAAGTCGAATAATAATATGTAAATACTTAATGAATGGGTTAATACTATATGGTGTCTAGAGGTGAAAGTCTGCTGGTTGTGTTAATAATCAGGAGGCATTAAACAATGGCCTGGTCTAACAAAAGATCGATAATAAACTGTAGCAAACAGACACACACACACCTTCTCTTTCTTACGCACACATCCACGCACACATTGACCTGGGGTCCCGTGTGTTATGAACCAGATTAGGCTGTATGCTCCAATCAGTGTAATGGGCCTGTAAGCCTGGGTGACACAGGGGAAAGAATCTGTTGTTTTGAGAGTCCCCACGGCCGCCGTAAGCCCCTCTTAAAAGCAATGAGATGGACCATAAGATGCGTGTGTGTCTGGGTGCGTGTGTGTGCCGTGTACTTCCCTGTGTGCTCTCACGTGTATCGTGTCTCTGTATTCTTTTTCATTTTTTGACGTTATGTTGAGTCATTCTTTAGATAAACTCTCTGTGTGAATGTTTCCTCCCTAATCGTCAAATCTTCTCTTCTTTACTCTGAATCTTCATTAGTCTGTCTGAGAAGTCACCGGAATGCTAACCTGCTACTAATCTTGTTGTCTTAGTGCTGGTGACAGGTGTAGTAAACAGCTCTGGCCAGCCAGCTCTGCTACCTATCCCTCCCTCACACACACAGACACAGGTACAGCACATAGGAGAACAGAGGGAGTGTATTTGGAGTGATCGTGAGGCATGCATAGTGGTTGGTATAGGGCAGGAACCCGACTGTGTCCAGCCTGCAAGGCCTTGTTAGCCCCGCGCACACGTCTGTGGTGCTGTCATGTGTGCTGACTCGTGCAGTGCCGTTCTGAAATGTGCCGTGCCGTGGAGTGTCCTTCTCTGCTCTAGAGTGCATCATCATGGTGTTGTCAAGTTTAGTGACAGTGCATGAAAATATCTTTTGAATCCCCCTCTCAGAGTTAGCCCAGTAATAAATCACAATAGGTGACCAGTAATCAGGGAAGGCAACAAAAAAGGAGACATTTAAATGATTTAAATGGTATGTGACGTGTGTTTTTGTAGCAGTTGATGCAGAGATAGAGAGAGAATAACAAATATTAGAGGCAGCTACTCACTAACCTTTCATACCTTTACTGCTTTCCCCTCTTCTTCTCTGTTCCTCTGTCTCTTTCTCTGTGGCAGGATGTGCGTTTCTGACGTACTGCGCGAGAGAGTCGGCATTGAAAGCCCAGAGCGCTTTACATGAGCAGAAAACACTACCAGGGGTAAGTACACATCACAAACAGACACACACACATATCCCCAGACAGTACACACTAAACACTTACGCAACGCTACACACAAACTTGCACGTACATTAACATCAAAAGCGCCCCCTCCCCCCAATTGCATATACAGACACCGCCATCTACCGCTACACACAAACTCACAAGCGGCCTCCGATCAGTTTGTGTCTGTGCTATTAGGGTTCAGCTCCCATTAGTAGCACTGTGACATAACTCAGCAGCCGTCTTGCTGCTAAGGACAAACACTCCATCTCACCAGAGACGCACAGGATACTCCATGAGCATCACTGTTTCCATTTCTTTGTCTTTCTCCGTCTCTCCATCTCTCCGTCGGTCCCTCTGTTACCCTCTGGTGATAACTCCTGCCTGGAGAGTGTGTGTAATTAATGTGGCCGTTCCCCTTTGTCTCGTCCCAGTCTCCTTCAGTCTCTCTTGTGAGGCATCGTGTGCTGCGGCTGGGCTCGGGTAGGACACTGCTCATTATGGATGGGGCACTGTGCGAGATCTGTGTCTGTCTCGTAGGCTGTACCTCTCTGTCGCTCCCTTTTTTTTCTCTCTGTCTCTCTCTGACCTGGTTTCCGCTGCAGTTAAACAAATTTTTTTACAATATCTTTTTGGAATATCTTGCATTTTTACCCTGTTTTTCTTAATACAGAGAGTAGTGTGCGCTACCACCCAGGCAAGAGAGAGTGCTGTGAAAATACGAGAGCTTTTAAAGAGATGACATTTTTGTCGGCCTTATCTAAACCCAGATTGCAGCAGTTATAACAGAATTGTCAAGTCAAGTCGATTTTGTTAATATAGTGTCAAATCACAACAAAGTTATGTCAAGATGCTTTACATACAGAGTAGGTCTAGACCACACTCTGTAAATAAAATATATTTAGTTTTTCTGGACCCAACAATTGAAAGCAATCCCCCCATGAGCAAGCACCAGGTGACAGTGGAGAGAAAAAACTTCCCTTTAATAGGCAGAAACCTCGTAACAGATCCAAGACTCAAGGTGGGTTGCTGTATAAATATTTAATTAATAGTAATACTACTCATAATGATGATCGTAACACTTAAAATGCTTATAATAATGATAGTACTAATAATTGTGCATGCACCTTCTCCTTTCTTTATTGCATTCTCTCTGTGTCACCCTGCTTCTGATCAGAGTTCCATCTCTGCAAACCGGTGTGTTGATAGGATCTCTGTGAGAAAATGGTTGGAGGAGAGCCTGAGGAGGAGGCTTTGGGGGAGGGAACATGTTCTGTCACACACGAGCACAAATCCCTGCATACATACATATATTGCATACATGCTGTTCCATGCAGCTGGGGAAGGCCTCTGCATTCGCATATACACACTCAAGCATACAAACACAGCATGTGCATAATGACTTTAATCCAATTAGGGCTCACTAAGGAGTCTGACCTGTCTGGAAAAAAAACACCTTTCCACTGTCTGCCACGTCTCGTTCCTCTCTCTCTTGCTGCTCTTTGTCCTTTGACTCATCCCGCGAACCGTCTCCACTGGGTTTTACTCTTTCTATTAGCACTGACATCCATAACAGGCTTGTTGCAGGAGCAGATAAATTGGAATGAATATTCTGGACACAAGGAGGAAACATTTGCAGGGATGATACTCATTAGCAATACAGATTTACTAAAGAGCCAGCACACAACAATCAGAAGCACCGTTCCCCTGAGGAGGGACAAGTGCTGAAACGAGGGTGTGGCTGTTGTGTGTTGGGTTTTCAGTAAGCTCTGACTGTTAATGAGCAACATTACAGTTTCCACATGGGTGTTTTGTTTTTGTTTTTTTTTGCAATTTGGAACGTCTTGCCTTCCAATTTAAGTTGTGATATCGTCCTTTACTCTGCCCAGTTTGAGCCAAAAGTCTTTGGAGTAAATTACTTGCCAGAGTATGGAAAACGACTAGATAAGAATCTCATTATAGCATATTTGTCAGAGTTCAGTGAATTGGTTGAAGAGTAATAGTTTATGGAAGCTATATAGGCTGACAGTTTTTCCATTAATAATGCTCCTTTCTTCAAAGCACTCGCAAATGTTTCATTCCCGTAATGACCCAGTTAACCACGCTTGTATATTGATTTCTGCTTGAGTTTCATTTTATTTTTTAGAGGGTAATCCAAATCTCAAATCTCTCAAATTCCCAAAATAAATCCAAAGCATGGCTATATTTTTGATTGAAGACTACTTCGGAGTGTACCACCTCCCCTCCCTAAATGTTCTCCATGTTTAGCTCTGCTATCACTTTCCACTATCGGTCTATAGCCTTTCTCTATCCTGTGTGTCTTACTCCTCCTCCCTCAGCCTTCCTCCCTTTTACCTTCTTTGACAGGATTTAGAAATGACTTCAGACGACTTCTCTCTATCTTTCACACATCCTCCCATTGTACCATTCTTTTCTTTCCCCAAGAATTGCTTTTTCATCTCTTCCTTATTCCTCCTTTTATCCCCCCCAACCCTCCATGCTTCCCTTCACTCCACTTTATCTCTTTTTTTCCCCCCTAAAATCCCCTCTGTCCTCTGTTCAGCTCCTCCCTTCATATCTCCCAGTTTCTCTGCACCAGTAGAATATTACAGAATGTTCTCCTCACTATCCCCAACCCTTTCATCACTCGCTCCCTTTCCTCTCTAAAATCTCTTCATGGTATCCCTCTTTCATCCCTCTTTTTCCCTTCCTGCTGTCTTATTCTCATTTTTTTTCCCTCACTGCACACTTACGCTTCCTCCTCGGATTCTCATTTCACAGTCATTTATGGTAACCCCCCTTCTAAGTCCTCCTCTCAACGTCAGTCCCTCTCTCTCTCTCTCTCTCTCTCTCTCTCTCTCTCTCCCTCTCCCCGTCTTCCTCCCACCCCTGCCTCGCAGTTCCTCTACCCCTCATCTCATTTCCCCTCCTCTTGATTAGTTGACCCTTTTGACCGTTTCACACCCCCATCTCCTCCCACTCCTCCCCTCTCCCCTTCTTCCCTGGTTCCACTTGTTAAGCTGCATGATTAGTTTCTCACAAACTCATTTTCATAGTCAGATCCTAGGCTCACTGTGGGGCAATGGGGCTGAAGTGTGTGCGCATCTGTGTGTGTGCGCGCGCGCATGGTAGTCTTGAATCTAGGAATCACTCTTAATTGAGGGTACCGGTGAAACTTCAGGCACCTCATGCAACTTTAATAGATCTGTAGCATCACATGCTCATACAGATGTGTTTCTCTTACAGCATGGCTAAGCAATTAAAAGTTTGGTGACAAGTCCAATGCTACTGTGCTCTTGCTTCTTCCGTCTGTCACTCGCTGACGGGATTTAACGCTGATTTAACAATTCCGACCAGTCAGTGTTGGAATTCAAGGAAGAAGACAAACACACAGAGAGATGCAGGGAAACTATACCTCAAATGTCACCCTGCTATGTTCAGCAGGGGCAGTGAACTGTCAGAAAATTAGAAAAAGGACAGAGGGATTCAAAGAGGGAGACAGAGAGAGAGAGAGATGAACAGATGGCCTTATCAGAGTGTTGTGCGCCTTGTGTTTAATTTGGACACAGAGAGGAAAAGAGAAGCACAGAGGGAGAACTCAGTTACATTATATGAGTCACAGAGGCAGAAATTTAGCAGTGGAACCACCAGCAAGTTGCACTGTAGCACACAGATGTTTTGGTGTGTTAGATGAGATGCAGAGATTCCCTCTGGAATGCATCTACACAGAAGAGCTCATGTTTTAGCTGTCGCAAATCAGTCCTAATTTGCACTTGAAAATTGAAATTCTCATTCACATTTGCATTCAAGGGATGATCCAAACAGAAATAATGAGACAGATGTGTAGTGAGGTAAAAATCTGCTGCTGCATATGAGATTTTCGGGTTTACCTTGTTAGTGCTTAAAAGACGAATACACAGATAGATGACATAGATTAGAATCCCCATCAACAGCGATTTAGCAGTGGTGTTGATGTATTTTACTGACAACAATTTACATTAGACAAATAGGATTATATGTTGTAATATGAGCTGTTGTCTTCCTAACACAGAGGGTTGGTGGCAGTAGGCCCGCAGCTTGTGTCAGAGGTCAGAGGTCAGGGCTCAGCCTCTAGTCAACAAATTCAGGGTGACTGGTCTCAGAGCTGTAAAACTCTCTCCAGGAGAAGCATCAGAAGGACAAAAACCTCACATGAGGGTTTGGACCGACGTTACGCAACACAACACATTTGACAGAATGGTGACGGGGGGTTGGTGAAGAGAAAGTCTGGATATAGAATGTTTTTTCTTTGTTTTCGTCTCGTCTTTGGTCCTTTTTTGCATTAGTTTATAACAGTCTGAGCCACTATATAACCACTGAAGCCTCTTTAGAATGATGTTTGTTCACATCCCTGGATTGTATGGTACTGGCAGCTTATTTATGTAAAAAGGAACACCAATTAAACAGTTAGACAGTTAGAAATGAAGTAAGCTAGATCCAGATTTAATGATATTACTTTGTCACGTTTTTCCAGTCGTTTTCATAGCTTTTCACAGTCCTCAGCTCAGGGACACTCACAGACACGTTCTTTGCCTTCTCACATGGACCTGTTAAAAACTTACTAATGCAAACTTGTGCTTATGCACACACTGAATCTCCTGTAATTATTCATACAAAACTGTCCTTGCTTTCCGCGCATCCTTCCTCCCTCTCTCACAGGCCGCACTTCACCCATGGCACGTTTAGATGTTAACCTCATAGCTCCCTCCCCTCTCTATCTATCAATCGCTCTCTCTCTCCTAAGGCTACTGCTGCCGTATTTCCTCCCTTATCTTTCCCCCCATCTTTCCTTTTGTTCTTTGCCGTTGATATCTCTCTTTCAATTCAATCTGCACTCTCTTCTGCCTGCGTTTATCGCTGCCTTCATCTTTGTTCTACTTCAAACACAAGTGTTTGTACATAATACACACATGCATGTATGCAGGTACACACACTCAAGCGCATCTGTTTGGTCACGCTGGCCTCCGCAGATCTCAGTGTAGGTGAAATTAAAGTGTGATAAGCAGCTTACCAGGTGTGTGTTGTCATGCTTCACTGCTCTCCATGCAGCACTCTGCTCCCTGTTCTTTGATTAGAGCCGAACACACACACACACACACAAAGACACTTAGACATACATGCATTGTACTTCCCATGATGCACTTGATGCCTAATGAATTATTAAAAAGACAGAAGAAGCGCTGCAGGACAAGCAGTTAACAGATACAGCAGAAAATCGATGCACTTATTAAAATATAAGTATGATCAAAGTTTATAGGAGTGATATTGATTTAATGCAAATGGTTTGAAAGTGTTCTTAAGGTGATAAATTGGAATAGTGCCCAGGCTACTGCTGGATCATGCAAGCACGAGAGGAGCTGTTACGTATTTTATTGAGTGTGGACTACAGAGAGAAAGAGTGAATTTGTTTATGTCCCCTGCTGAAAAGGCTACATTTATTTACAATGAGCAATATGGACTCACTCACCTGAAGGTGGAAGTGATGCCAGTGTTACTTCTTTGCAGTTACCGCTGTATCGCCTAATTTTTTAAAAGGAAGCAAAATGTGTTTTAGAAATAAACTTGACATGAAAGATGATATTTTGCGTCACGGTACAAACATGCTTGTCCCTGTAGTTTGTCTGCACTGTGAAAGTTATGCACCATCTTCTCACGTGTCCATCATCCAGAGCTCTTAGTCGATGTTTATCAGATTCACTCAGGACAAATAATTTGTGCAAGTTGTGTATGATCTGTGTGTGTTTCCATGTGGAATCTAAGATGCCTGGCAGGCAGTGTCCCTATGGAGTAAAGCTATGATGAGCAATTATCCACTAGGGCGACTTTGTAGGCTAATTTAGCATATTTATGTGGTCAGCAGCACTGTTTACTATTCCCCTTCACTGCTTACTGCTGCACTTTCAATTTAGAACAGACCCCAGCACCCTCTTTCATTCTCTCTCTCTTCCCGTTTCTCTCCATCTCTTCCTTCCTTGCCATCCCTCTGCCTCTATCTCTCCCCGCCTGATGGGGTTTGCGATGTGTATCGTTGCCCCCTCCCTCGTGCTGTTTCTCTATTTTTATCCTCGCTGTGTGTGGGATGGGAAGGGAGTAGAGGGACAGGTGTAGAATCAAGTCGGTGTGTGTTTGTGTGTGTGTGCAAGAAGTGTAGAGCCAGTGAAGGAGCCAGAGAGAATTATACGGGGGGGGGGGGGGTGAAATGTTGTGTACAGCTAAGACCAAGGGGATTTAGCTTGTTTGTTTTAAACAAAAGTCTTTGCTGTGTTAGTGTGTGTGTGTCTGTGTGTGTCTGTGTGCTTGTGATGTATTTGTGTGTGCTTGTGATGTGTGTGTGTTCTTGTATGCTTGTATGCATGTATACGTATGAGTGCATTTGTGCATGCAACATGAACAGAGAAGGAGTGCCTGCCTCATATTTCACCGCAAAATTGAGGCAGAATCTAATCATAGGCTCATAAAAGCCTGACCCCGGAGAGCGCCTGTCTCTTTAAGGCCTGACACACGCAAACACACACACACACACACACACACATATGCAGGAACATTTGTATCATTGCCAGTTTGGAAATTATGTTTGTGTGGACACATGATTACCAGGTTACGTGATTGTTCAGTGCCAAATCTGTGTCTCTCAGATGCCGAGTTCTAAAGTAGCCCAAAGTTGAGTTGAGTCTATATCACACACCATCTGTTTTGTAAATCCAGCCAGCAACAAAAATCTGCACGGCCTAGTTTCAGCATTCATAGAATGAAAAGAACTGCTTAGTTGTAATTAGAAGTCATCAGTATTGCATCTGACACAGGAAGAAGAGCTTTGTTCTTGCAACTTAAAGCTGGCTTCAAACCTAAAGTGAGGCACAGCATGGGCAGCTTTAGTGTGCCCATTTAAATCCTGCTTTCACACATGGCTTATTGCAAGCTGCACACTCAAGGTGATGAATTGGAAATTTCCAGTTGTGAAATGTTCGTATTTAAAATAGATATTAAAAGTAAATATAATACTATGCCGTAGTTAAATTTAGCTGATTACTGTGAGCCCACCAGGGGGGTGTTGTTCACATACTATGTAGCAGGGGTTTTGTGACTCAGAGAGCAGCTTGCCAAAAAAATCACTTAAATGCACCTTCATAGATGCCCAGATCTCAGCATTTGCACTGGATAGGTCTTTGATCAATGAGCAGTGTCACGATTTTCCAGTGTCAGATGATCTCTCCCTCTTTGCATTAGTTACTGCTATTCCAAGGCATAAATCTTATTGTGCTGCTTGTGGTACATTTTGGGAGCCATCAAAGGCACACAGGGACTGAACTCTTAGAGTCGGAAAAACACGATATTTTACAGTCATTTGAAAGATGTCTAGCTTGCAAACCTTAAATAGGCTAAAAAGTACTTGCTGATTTTGCTGAGAGGACAAAGACTCCCAAATTACTTTTCAGTCGGAGTTGGATCCTTGTTGAAGGAACTGACCAGAACAACAAAATCTAGCATATTCTCCACATTAAATTTCCCGGAACCTGGATCTTAAAGCAAAACAAAAGCAATCCTTTGCAATATTTATACATTTTGATAAGCTGAGGATGACGTTGGCGTGCTTGAATGGTGTCCATGTGAGAATGGATTAAAAACTACAGCCTGCAATCCAGACGCCTTGTCTCAACATGTAAATTTATATGTCTGTGCTGAGATGGAAGTATAAAGCACGGCCTGAGATGGAAGTATAGAGCAGGGCCCATATGAGGCGGCTGAATGAGTGTGTGAATTCGTCTGAATGAAAGAGGGGGGTTAAGAGTGGTGGAGGAGGGCCATGAAGAGGTTTGGCATGAATAGGGGTGTATAGACAGGGAGGGGGTAGGGTGAGACAGGGGAGGAGCAGAGGAGGTCGGGTTTGAGAGAAGGAGGAAACAGGACAAAAGTTTGCCATAATAAGCGTGGAGGATGGGGCAGGCGGGTGGTGCGTGGAAGAAAGGGGGTTTTTCTGGGTGGTGGAGGGGTGGGAGGGAGTCAGGGCGTACTTCTGTCAGTTTAAACAGAGACATCTGTCAGAGGGGGCCTCTGGTGTGTGTCTGCATATGTTTGTGTGTCTATATGTGTGCGTGTGTATGTGATTAGGCAGGCAAGGGGATGACAGGACTTTAGTTGCACCTGGGGTGTGACCTCTGTCCTGAAGTCTCCTCTCTAACAACCCTTCAACCTGCTTCAAGATAATGGCCTTTTCACACTGACCATCGCAGGGCAAAGCTGAAGCTTTATGCACCCAAATTACAGTATTGTTGATCAGCACACTTCACATTGCTCTGTCTAACAACAGAAGATAGAAGAATAGGACAACAGTGCTTGTGCAGCTGTGTCTTCTTTGGCTTGTTAATGATCAGGTCAACCCTTGTTTTAATCATGAATGTGCACGCATGCAGAGTGAATTAAAAGCATCTAGGTGTAGTTGTTTTTAAAATAATCTTTTTGGCCAGTTCATGGACATCGGTTGCTTTTTGAGGCACATTTTAACTCTTGAACTTAAGATTGCACATGCTTCTTCACTTTGTGTTTACGGTTGGTTCCATGTCACATTTATAGGTGACGCTGATCTAATTTTACATAAGATTTGGGTGTGACGTCTATTTGATAGGTTAGAAACCGTCTTTGATGGCTAAACATTGCGTGGATACTTTAAGGTGTCATAGTGATTTTAAAATACTGTCTCGGAACTGATCAACAAAATTTATTCCTATAATGGTGAGCACAGCTAAACAAAGTATATTTAAGAAATCACAGCTATGTGTTACGAGCTGTTTTTTTTAATCCAATGAAATAAACATAGACAATACTATATTGATACTGACACACTACAAGTTTATTTTACTCCTATGGGGTGTGTGTGAGTCATTATAAAGCTGTTTTTCTTTCCTTTCCTTTACTACTCAAACCTTTATAAGACCATACAGGTCATTTGCATATCAGGCTTGCCTACATTACATATGGGCCTGGTTGTATCTATCTGAACATCTAAGAATGTGTCACTGCTGCTGTATTGAATATAAGTTCAGTGAATATAAGTATTTTGCAATCATAAATTTGTTTGGCTGTAAACAGCCTTTTTAATTCACCAGCTCATTTCCCAAAGGACTTACAATCCCTAAAATAGAAAGAAGGTCCAAGTGCATAGGTCTAACAGTTATCCGCTATAGTGCTGTTGGATTACGTTGGACTAAATCCAAAGGATCAAATTTCAGTGAGTGCTCCACTGCTGCATGCAGAATGTTCTCTCTGGGGTTTGACAAAAACAGCATAATATTGCAGGGATCAACAGGGTAGTTAGTTCTGCTTATGCATGGTTTGATTCCATTACTATGGAGAGTGATAAAGACAGAAAGAGAGGAACATGAAAGGAGAATATGTTGGTAATCCCTGCTCCAGTAGAGAGGCTGATGAAGGGTTAACTGCCAGATAAAGTATTGAGTGGAGGAGAAGGAGGGCAGACTTCTCAGGTGTGAAGAATGGAATGAGAGAGACAGAGGAAGGAGGGATGAGAACAGGGGGATGGGCCGCTCAGGAGCTTGTATTATGGTTCAGGCCCCCGTTGCCAGGCAACGGAGCTGAGCGAGATGCCAGGTTGCTAGGTAACCTTGGGGATGCAAAGCCTAGCATGGTGTGATAGAGAGATGGGAGAGAGGTGGGGTGGAGCTGTGCTGCTGGGCTGCTCCACCTTCCCGCTCACACTCTTCTCACAGTTCAATATCTTCATCCAGCTGTGAATGAGAGCCGTAAACTCAGCTTCATCAGGGAGCCACAGTGCTGCATGCTTCACTGACCTGCCAGCTTTACTGAAATGTAAACAAACCAAAACACAGAATACAAAGCACAGTCTTCATGGACTACTGTTACACAGATGATATATGAATCACTTATATTGTCATTTCAGACTAAATATCTGTTTTTGGGGTTTTTTTTTAGAGGGGGGTATCATTGTAATTCTCCTGTTCATCTTTTACTGGATTACAGTAATGCACTGAAAGCAGAACTTATTGACAAATGTACCAAATTATTTTTTCTTTAATTCAATGACTAATTGTCTGATTTACTGTATAAATTATCAGCAATTGGAAAGTTATCATTTCATTTCATCGAAGAATTATTAAAAATATTCCCGGGGGGGTGGGGTGGGGCAATTTTACTTAAGAATGACTTAAATCAAATCAACTCATCAAATAGAGTTCATGGTAAAATGGAAAAGAAATGTCCCCACCTGTGTATTATTACCATTAGTTTAAGATCATCTGAAAACACTAGCAGTCATGGTCAAATACTGGTGTTAGAGCATTCAATCAGAAATATTATTATATTATGTTTTTATGTATTATCCATCTTAAAACAATGTACAGTCTAGTAGTCAAAGAGCCATTCCACTTATACTGGAGTGAAAAAAAAATTCTTTTAATCAGTACAGTCTCTTTTTATTACATGATTTTGCCTTGATTTGAATATAAAGCAATTTTAGGTGCCCAAGTAGGTGTTTTGCTCTTCAAGCAGTATTTAAGTGATCATCATGAAGGTCCGGTGTAAAACAAAGTTTTTAAGAGAGACAAATATAGAGTGAACAGTCCTGCTCTTTAGCTCAACTCTGGTTTTGCCATATCAACATAAGCGTTCACTACACTGATGATAATGAGTTTGTAGGCCTGCAGGGCATGTTGCAGCAATAATGGAGAGAAAAATGAGAGAGAGAAAGAAATGAATGAGAGAGGAGAGAGAGATGAGGCAACGGATGGAAAAAGATAAAAAAGCAAAAATGCCCGTGTCATCAGGCAGGGTGTGGGGGGATTATGGAGTTGGGAGTAGAAAGAAGGGAATCGAGGATGGGGGAGAGGAAGAGGGAGAAATAATGCTAGATCGTGGAGAAGGGATAAAAATAGTTTTCCTTTCTTGTGCACTCTGGAAAATGGACATCTGAAATTGTGTGGATGGAGTGTTCCAGAGGGAGATTGAAGGGGGAAGGGTGTGTGTGTGTGTGTGTGTGAGTAAGTGTGCATGTGTGTGTGTGTGCATGTGTATGTGAGGGAAAGAGATATGAAGAGAGAGTGTTGTGTGTGTCAGTACAGGCACACACACACACACATACACCACTGTGGGCTGCCATCATGCTGTGCACTGTAGTCAAATCAGTTTTATATTGTCTTTGCAAGAACATTTGTGGAGTGTTGCCCTCCAGTGTTTCAGTGACATAAAAAAAGAATCAAAGGACCAAAATGATAACACTGATTCAACACTGTAGTTTAATCCATGGTCCAACTAGTGCATGAACACACACATTTACATACACACACTTCCCCCTACCCTCATGATGTGGAGCAATGGTTTGTTCCACTGATTTTGCGTGGGTGGGGGAGGGGGTAGAATACGATTTGATTGGATAATCCAAGGATTTAATATCCCCTAATCCTGGCACAATCCTCTCTGCATTACTGCAGGGAGTAAGATTAACTGTATGTGTGTAGTATGTGTTTGTCTCTGTGTGAGCAAAAGGGCGGGTGCTCTGGGAGTGAGGAAAAAGTGTAGTGCATACTTACTGTGCATATGTGAGTGACATCTACTGTGTGTGTGTGAGTGTGTATTTGTGTTGGCACCACAGCATGCAAATGGAGCTTTGTTTGAATGCAGGGTTTGTTCATGCATGTATGAGTGGACGTGCCTCTACTGAGTGCGAATGGTCATGCAAGCTCACACACGATCATATATCACAGATCTCGCCCTCATGCATCACCGCGCTGCTGCTCACACTCGTTCCTCAGAGATACAAAAACTCTGTCTTTCAGCAAAGGGCTTTTTAGTATGCAGCAGGACAGATCAAACCGTGCTACAGTAAGAAGCCAGCTCCTTATACGTGCGCACGTTTGCAGATGGTTACTGTTGATTAAGTCTTAATTGGAACGTGAGTAATTAGAGGATAATTTGACTTGAAAGGAGCGTGTGTCTGTTCATGTGTGTTGGCGTAAAGGAAGAGAGAAAGATGGAGTGGAGTACAGTGTGACTGACTTGCAGGGACTGTACTGTATTTGCATTTTTCTCTCAGGCTCAAGGGAATTTTAATTACTCTACTGCAATATAAATTCAGTTCTCTCACCTTCTCTGTCTCCTTTTTCTCGAGGCCAATCACACTCAGTTCTTCCTTTGGATAAAGCCCACATCTGTACATCATTCTCATAAATTTTCTGTCATGTTCATTTCCTTGTTCAGTCATACATTTTCACTAATACTCAATGCTCATTTCTCCGTTGTTACATTAACTCAAAGAGGGATTGGAAAATAGTATGAAGCCAGCAAAGCGCTCTCCAGCACAAATTCTTTGTTTACCCGTGGAGCACAGCAGTCGCCCCTGGCAACCAGCATCCTTGTTTACCTACCCAGTGTGCCGTCATATGATTGCCATGACAACAAGCCGGTTGCCATGCCAGTTTTCCGATGCCATTGTGTTGTCTTTGTGGCAGCAGCGTGCACCTTTTACCTGTGTTGTTTCTCTACTTTTTCTCATCTCCTTTGAGTCTTCCTCTCATCTGTCTTCACGCATTACAAGAAATGTATATTATATAATAATTTTAAATAATGAAAAGGTCAGTGCAATTCTAGCAAAAACACACACACACACACACACACACACACACACAAACTAATCCAGGTTGAAAGAATTATAAGTGAGTTTACTGAATATAAACAATAGTGTAAGTATAATTTTAGATATTCAGTTGGACAAGTAAGTCATGCTAAAATGTTATTTTTTTAAAATTTCTATTTATTTATTTATTTATTGAAAACTATTAAAACCAACCTTAGCTATTTAAAGATAACTAAAAATTTCTCAACATTTGACTCTGCAGCGCTGTCTTTATATCCAGTGATTCTCTGACATCTGTCCTATAGTTTAACTGCCATGTCCAATGTGAGCTAATCTGTGATTAAATCTGTATACTGTGTCTTTACGTTCAGGCCTTAAATGTCTTGGACAAAAAACAAATAATGTACATTATTGCCACATTTTAAGTAAATAGAAAATTTTAAGTTTTAAGTTTAACGGACTTGTACCTCAGCCCTTCTACAGATATATCAGGAGACTTCAGGGCTGCAGCAGATCCACTGATGCAACTTCAAGTTGCAATTGCAAAGTTCCATTCTGCAAATATATTTCACTAAGACATTTATTTTCTGGAAAGGGAGCAAAGTGCAAGTTGTTGCAAACAAGCATCCATTATAAACAAACATACTTGTATTGGATGGCTCTTTTTCAGTTTCTCGGTAAATATTGTGTCTGTCCCAACAAAATAAGCCATAAATTAATAAATACTTAGAAACTGACAAGCATTGGTAGGTGTAACTTGGAATCTTTAGGTGCTTCTTCTCAGTCTGTTTTATGGTCAAGAGAATGAGCTTGAATAGGCCTAATGAGGGAAGAAATGGAAGAGGTGATGGATGGATAGAAGGACAGCGAAAGGGTTAGCGGACACAAATCTTGCCACAATCAGCCTGCTCTACAACACAGCCTGAAATCAATGAACAAGACGGTACTGATCAATGAGTTGATAGTGCAAGATGGATGGCAGCCTGGATGGACAGCAGTAGCACCAGGACGGGAATATGATGGATGGACGGATGTGTGGGTGGATGGACAGTATGAAAACTGTGAGGGAGCAGTGTGTGAGAATTTTCTGTAAGTTTGTGTTTATACTGACAGTTCAAGTGAATAAAGGTGCGGAGTTAAAAATGCACATCACTCCTTGGTCTGCAGACTTTGTGTGCATGTGTGCGTGTTCAGTACAGGTTTTATGGGTTTTATGTGTATGTGCAAGCAGTTGCATTTGCATGGTTTTTGTCTCTGACAGTGTGTGATGGCCTCACCTTAGATCAATAGCTTTGTGGTGACAGCTAAGAGCTGATTAATCAAATGTATGGACCAGTCTCTCCCTGCTCTGCCCTCTCTTCAATTACCAGCTTCATTACATTGCCTTAACACCCCACTGGGACCATTCTCCATTCTTCCTTCTCGTCCCCTCCCTTTCCCCTCCCTCCCTCCCCTCCTCCTCCTTCTCTCCATCCCTTCCCGTCCCTTTTTTCATCCTCTTTTCTTCACCCTGAGTTTTTTTTCTTCCTTCC
>JAPZDX010000024.1:15668453-15678991 GCA_029783625.1 Naso annulatus
TCTGTAATGACACGTATGTGCAATCTGTAGTTATTTTATAACAACCAATAAAAAACAAAAAGAAAATCAATGGATAGGGGGAAAAAAATGCATATACAGTATAACAATTATGAATTATTGATAGAAATGGCCAAAAAAAAAAAAAATAATAATCCTCTGATGGTGTCCTAAGCAAAACAAATTTAGCATTTTTTTTTAAATTATACATTTTTGATGAACTGTATATATATTTATGACAGAGAATATGAAAAATGTGCCCTGCATCTTTAACTACACATGCAACAGCACTGACAGTTGTTGTCTGAGGAATTTGGGGAGGGGAGGTTGACCTCTCTCTGTCACTTTGAACATTTTGGGAGCATTTGCTTGAGTTTGTCCCAGTGATCAATTTTTTTTTCTTTCTCTTATGCTTGTATGACTCAGATGCTGCCATCTCAGTCCAGTCTCTCTCTCTCCAGGTGACTCCTTGTTTCATTTCCTCTCTCCTAATCTTCGCTCATCTTTTCATCTGTAAATATCCAGTGAACCAAACACTGATTATGTTCTTGTAAGGAAATGGAAAAGTGTTGGAAGTTATATCTTGAGAGAAATCTTGGTTACAGACCAGCGCTCACTACCTCCTTTGTAATCTTTTAACCACATCTTCTGATTTCATTTGTTTACTGGTCCTAAAGAAATAAACAAGAAACAACAAAATGCAAGACACTGCAGCATTGTATAAGCACAAATGAGACGCACACTGATGTCGGCATGTGTCACTCAGCATGACATCAGCCAAAGTCTGTTAATCTTCATCATAAACACGTGAGTCATCAGGTGCATTCCCTGCCACAGCTAACGAGATTCCCCTGATTAGATCCTTTAAGTGGTAATCTGTATAGGAGAGGTGGGGGGGTTGAAGAGAAGAGCGGGTCTGAAAGAGGAACGCAGAAGAAGCAGAAGCTGAAACTTGGACCAGAAAGCAGCACTTTCCTGCTGCGAGGACCCAGGAGCACAAGCACATCATCATGTGAAGAGTCTTCTGTCGTTTCTTCTTGATTTCTCTGATTTGTTCAAACACTTTGGTGGATTTCCTGATCATGGTCGAAGCCATCTGGCTGGAGCTTTGTCAGGATTTTATGCTGTGAGCCTTTGGCCAACTGTGACCACTTGCAAAGGTAAGAAAAGTGAGGACAGGACAAACGTGCTACACCAGAGTAAAAAAAGAAAAAAAATCTGGCTTATATGTTTGACTCTAACATTTATCATTTTTCTTTCTGTGTGGTTTTCATGTTCCTGTTTTAGCACTTCTCTTTCCTCTAGATGATTTTAAAGCAGGCGTGTGTGAGAGTGTGTGTGCTAAGTCTGTGTGTCTGAGCCTTGTCTGAATGCCGTCCTTGTCCTTGGCATGTCTCAACCTGAGTTATTGCCGCCATCGGACGTGATACTGAGTGTGTCCTGAGTTTGTCCTGTCAGAGCAACACAACATGAGCGAAGGACACAAATGTTCTATATTCACCCATCATCTGTCAGAGAAGTAGCCGTGTGTTTGTTCCCCCACGTCCTGAAAGCTCCACTGCATCATGGAGACCGTGGTGAGAGTGAAGAAGACTCTGAGAACGCCCATCAGGAAACTGACCAGCTGTGTGTCGAGGGTGAGAGAGAGGAAGTTGTGTCTCAGACGAAGGAGCAAGAGGGGCAGAGGTGGGGGAGTAAGAGGAAGATGTAACAGGATGGGGAGGACCCCTCCTCTTCGAACCTCACACCCCAAAGACCCGTCAGTCCTCCGCTCGTACCAGGCAGACCTGGAGAAGGAGAGGCAAGTGGATACATACTGCAGAAACACAACATGCAGTGGTAGAGGAAGGACATTTCCTTTACTTGAGTCTGCTGAATTGAAATTAAATTGAACTGAATTTTCCCTAAAAACAACATATATACTCCTACAAAAAAAGAAAAAAATAGATAAATAAATGCCCCTCCATCATCACTTATGACTCACCAGAACTGTGTGTGCGAGTGTATCTGCACCTGCAGAGACCTGCCCCCTGCCTGTGTTTTCTTATTTAGCTGTTTGGTTTGTTTCTGAGTGTAAGATTTTTGGCAGTGGTTGTGTAGTTGATAGTCCTGTTGCAAAATCTCTGGAAGCTCTGCTAAATTCTCCTGTCTGTACACAAAAGCAATGAGTAAATGTTGCTGTAAGCTTATTGATTACTGTTTGTAGAACCTCAATGGAAAACAAAGCATTATATTGTATTTTAACACTGTCTATTAACTATCTAGCCTGATGACTGCTTAACTCACTCACTAACTAGAGCCTGTCATCCATTAATGTAGCTGTTTCCTATAATTTATATAAACATTGCTATTAAGAAACCATTAACACATTATTCATCAAATATTTGTAAGATCACTCATTTGCTACAGGTAGTTAGGTACGCTGCTCTGAGGTCATTGTCTTATGTAGATTTTTTGATAATTGAGCAGAAAAATTAATCCACCGCTGAAGAGCCGAAAACTGCAGTTCCTTAAACGGCCACTCGAGGCTGGTTCCAAAAGTGAGTTTGTCCCCATAGAATGCCAAATTAAAATCCGAATTTAGAGCAGAAGTGAACATGTTTACAGCCTGAGTACAAAAAAAACATGTTTGGTTTTCATAGGTCATTTCTCTGCGAATGTCAAATTTAAAGGGAAATAAATTTCTACATAATTCACTCATTTAAATTATATTAAGAATTTAAATTTTAAGGGCGTGGCTGTGTTGAATGAGAGCTAACCTCTAACAGTTTATAAATGAAAGCAACCAGGCTTTGTTTAGCCTGCCTCAGCTCCACCCATGCCCCACCTCTTTGTCCATTTTTGGATTAACGGAGAGTGAGGCACTACTAAGAGTGAGACAGCTGAAGCCACCACACTGACCTTCACAATACACTCTGTGATGATGCTGCAGGTGTTACACTGTGTTCTGGCAAAGGAAAAATGTGTTTACGAATTGTAACTGCAAATACTACTCACACTGTCGCCCTCACCTGGTATATGAATTTTTTTCTTTTTTTTTTCATCTGATCAAAAACGTTTACGGCCAAGAAACCAACGCGAGCTCTGATTTGACATTGTTTTTAAAGTTTTTTAATGGTGTTTGTGGTGCTTTCATTAGAAAACTATTTAACTACTAATAGAACTAGAATTAAGTTAAGTCAAGTCACTGCACTGCAGAGTTACCGCTTTGATTAAATTCTTCTTCTCAGGCGTATTTGGGTTTTGTCGTCTGTGTTTACAGAAAGCAGCGGGAAGCAATGAACGCTCAGAAGAATGCAGAGAGAGCAGCTATGAGAGCTCACTTCAGGAGAAAATATCAGCTGTCTGAGGTCTGTGAATGTGCTGCAAACATCTAAGCTTCACCAAATTTTGTTACATAACAAATCAGAATTACCCTGAAAAGTTTTTTCATCTGTTTTTTCCCCCATAAATGTCTCTCACTTTTTTGTTGTTGTTGTAAAATATTTAATCTGACTCTTACATCCATTTCCTGTTTTCATGTAAACGCATATTTAAAATGCTTAAACACATGACCACATGCAACTATCCTGCAAATTTGAATGTCATCATTATGAAATTCTCAGACAGAATTTAAATATTTCCAAGCAACATATTCAATGTATATTTTAATGATTGGAGTTTTAGGTTCAGATGTAGATTAGCATTTTATAAGCATTAGTTATGTAAACTGATCATCAAATTGTAATTTTTTTTGTTAAACCTTTCTTATTCTTCTGTTTTTCCTACACCACTAGAGTCCCAAGGACACAAACCACCTGAGGTCCGTTGGAGGGAAAGTGTCACTCCCCCATGAGCTGTCGAAGATCATCCATCCTGAAACCAAAACCAAGGACAGCGGCTTCAACCTGCTGAGCGCCTTCCAAGGCCTCAACTTCGGCACCGCGGCACTCACAGGGAGGAAGCACAGCAAGACGTCCACTCCTTCACCAGCGAGGAGGGACACTTGTAAAGTCATGTGATCAATATGTGATCACAGGGATGGTCGACACATTGCCTTTGATTGCGTTAGTTTTAAAGAATGCAGGGAAATACCATCGTACGCGATTGCTGCTCACCAAAAAAAGTGCTTCAACATCTTACATCAGCATACAAGCTCAGTCAAATCACCTTCATTACTAGTTTTAAAGTTAAAGTAGAGAAAAGGGTCCTTGTCTGCATTTTAATCTTATGTGGAATGTTTTGGGGTTAATATCACTGATGCATTAATGTGTTTGTTGTGTTTTACTGCTGTAGAAGTTTACTGTTTGTAGTTTGATCTACAGCAATGCGTCATTTTCTATAAGATCATCATACATCCGAAGCGTGCTCAGTGAGGACTACATATCTCTAAAAAATCAAAGATCAACGCTGTTTTCAGCTTTGTCACAATGTATTT
Organism: Naso annulatus; assembly: GCA_029783625.1. Taxonomy (NCBI): domain Eukaryota; kingdom Metazoa; phylum Chordata; class Actinopteri; order Acanthuriformes; family Acanthuridae; genus Naso; species Naso annulatus. Next base: position 15,672,868 of record JAPZDX010000024.1, read on the forward strand.
TACAGCTAATCCAAGGGGTGCTTTTTAAAAAATAGTTTATTTATCTTAAAAAGTGAGAGAACGGAAAATTAATCCTTTGTTAGTCAGAAAAAATTAAATTTAAAATCACAAAATTTGGGGATACATGGTCTTCACTGGACTGGAAGGCGTTAATGTAGTATTTTGAAAAATTATACCAACCTAAACTGTCAGACAAATGTAGTGGAGTAAGAGGAAGTATATTAAAAATATTTGCCAATATTTGTCTTTCAATATTTCTTTTTGATTTCTAATAAAAATATTGACTTAGGTTGGTTGAGAAATCAATCAAACCTGTGAATGTAATGAATTCCCCGGTAATAACCTTATTTATACGTCAGTCTGTAAACGTTTACTTACAAGTGGTGTTCTGTTTTGTTTTAATTGATGATACAATAATGATACTGATTAATAAAATAGGGACTTGAGTCAACACATTGTTCTTATCCTGATGATGTGTTTTATTAGGGGTCAATATAATTATTACATCGCTGATTAAAATAATACAACACAGTTTTGCAAGCGACATCTAAATGAGGTTTTCAGGTGTTCTGTCAAAGGGTTAATCTCACTTTAACCCCATTCAGTTCCTCCTTTTGTTATATTCTTCTTTAAATTATTATTGTTTTTTAATATTTTGTGCTGTATAAGCTAGAAGCTACTGTAGCTAGTTTCTTCTTACAGGGTTGTCATATCTCTGTAAATGATATAGATCCAACTGGTCGATCTATACACAAGTAAGGAAACTCAGGGCAACACGTTCACATTTCTTCACACAATCACTACATGAACAACATAAAATATATGTGTGCACTCATTTTGGTGTGTGATTACTTGAGAAAAATGTTTTGATGTTTCTTTTGTAAATAATCTCAAATCTGTATCTCATGTGTGTTTGAGCCAAACTGTATCAGTACTGTATGTGAGTCACGTTTTAAGCTATTAGTTTCTTGCGATCACTTTTTTGTTTTTATTGAGCTGCTACTGGATTGAAGATAGACACTGCTAAATAAAGGGTTTATAACAGGAGGCAGACAGCCTATGAACTACTAAGTGGACAATTTATTAGCTGTGACAAAGACTTGTAATAAACACATTTTTGACCAGCTGGACTCACTCTTTTTTGGCCCTTGCATGATTTATTTGTGTGTGTGCGTGTGTGTGTGTGTGTGTGTGTGTGTGTGTGTGTGTGTTTCAGATCAGCATGACATTTGGACTCTGTTGTGATTCTCTTGAACGTTGACCTTCACAGTCATAAATCATCATCTGCTATCAGAGCGATAGAGCCCAGTCAAGGATATGAGGCTGGGGATGGAGGAGGGAAAAATCAGTCCTGCAGAGAAGACAGCGAGAGGTGTCACAACTCTGGATGAGACCGACAAATTCACCTTGTTTGAACCATGAGGAGCTTCCAAGTGACTGTTTGTATCAGAGCACAGGGCACCTGTGGGTCCAGATATCTGCTCTGTGGTGTCGAACCACGACGAGCTCTTTGTGTGACTGCAGCAGGGGCGGTGGTCGACGGAAAGTTAGATGGGAGAAAAGGATCTGAGAGCACAGGAGTTAGGAAGAGGGGTGTGGATGGACGGGTGAGGAGGTTTGAGGAGATCCCTCACACGGGGAGAAGTGGCTGGGTCAACTTGGTGAAGTTCTGGAGAGAAGATCGTTTCAGGCAACTTCACAAGCATATGGAGAGAACCTTCAACGCTCTCGGTCCCATCTACAGGTAGCAGATATAGGGAAGATGTCATACGGCTAAATATTTAAGAAACACTTGAAAGCAACAAAGTGCAAATTAGGAGTTGTTCATAACCTCGTGTGTGGCACTGATGCTAGGATAGGAAACTGTAGTGTTGATCATCAAGGCTTTGAAATGGGCCTATGAAGCAGCACTGCACTATAAGTTTACACTTAAATGATTGTGTGTGTGTGTGTGTGTGTATGTGTGTGTGTGTGTGTGTGGTTGAAGGGAATATTTGGGCACACAGAGCAGCGTGAACATCATGCTGCCGTCTGACATCGGTGAGGTGTTTCGCTCAGAGGGCATGCACCCCCGACGGATGACCCTGCAGCCCTGGGCGACACACAGAGAAACACGGCAGCACAGCAAGGGAGTCTTCCTCAAGTAAGCACAACACCTGTGTGTATGCATATGCTTTGCTCATGTTGTAGTGGGGACAGTCCCCAAGTCCCGACTATGTCAGTTATTTCGACAATTTTAGGGGCTTGCTTTGTGGTCAGGGTAAGGCATGTAGTGGGTAAGATTTAGATGAGTCTCCAGATAATAAAAATATGAATGTAAATTAATGCAATGTCCCCTTAAATGATTAATAAGAGTTTGTGTGTGTGTGTGTGTGTGTGTGTGTGTGTGTGTGTGTGTGTGTGTGTGAGTACAGCACTGTTATCACTGTGCAGACTAAGTCTGCATTTTAACCAGCATTGTGAGGACATATTTGCATTGTGAGGACTTTTCAACTGGTCCTCTCAACTTTAAGGGACTTTTTGAGGGTTAAGATTTGGTTTTAAGGATAGATGAAGAGATGAGATGAGATGAGATGAGATGAGATGAGAAGAACTTGGGCAGAAAAGTGCTGCGCACAGCCACAGTTGCTGTAGTATACAATACTCAAACAAAAATGACGTATCTCACACAGTAGACAAATATTGTGTAGGCCCCTGACATAACACACTAAGAGAAACAGTTATAAAAACACAGCAGAACAAGGATAAAAAGTAAAAGAAAAATAGTAAAAGAATTGCACCACTCCACCTAAAATTGTGCATAAACATACTGCACAAGTCCTGGGTTATTGCACAAGCCCTAATTGCAATGCCCCCCATAAAGAGAATGCACAACCCAGAATAAGAAGAATAAGATAGAGCAACCTGAACAGGTGCAAGCCCCTCCCCTGCAAGAGTTAGACAATCAGTTGCATTGGTTAAACTTCAGGTGACTGGGCTGAGGAATGCATAATGCCAATGATGGTCCTCAGAAGGATAAAAGATAATTTTGTGTATGTGTATGTGTGTATGTATGAGTACATGTAATCACTCATACCATCATCATCTCGCTCATATTTTTGGGGTCATTCAATCAGTTGTGGAACATATTCAGCGTGCTCTTCTTACTGTGGCTCTTTAAAGCTCTTATGTGTGGAATATTGATGTGATTGTAGCATCTTAAGATTATTCTGATAGTTTTGTTGGCCGAAAAATGAGCCATTTCCAGTAAAATCTGGTGCAGCCTGTGTTGTTTTTTGCCTGTTTTTCACAGTGGGGGATGGCAAGCACTGCTGTACCACCACTTGCTGAAGCAATTCAGTATTTTGCCTTAAATTAGACTTATGAAGATTGTGAAGATATTTTTTAAAAAACAGTCAAAATTAAAACAACTGAGGCTGAAATATACTGACTCTAAGTCCCTTGTGCAGGTCAAGATGCTGAAAAACTGGATTCTACACTTACACTAGTTCAAAAAGTATCATGATTTCTTTTGACCCTGCCAAGTAAATGTTCCCATTGTCCAAACTCCATGTCCCCACAGGCTCAGTGATCTTATCATGGTTATTTTGTCAGACTTTAGAAAAATCTCCAGAGCCCCAGATGACAAAAACAGCCTCTTCTTTTTCTTGTAATTGGACTCTATCTAATTTGTGGAGTGCCCTTTTGAAATCAACTATTCTGTGTGTTTTCAGCCTAAATATTGAATTGGATGTTGGATGTGAAAAAAGTGATGCAAAAAACATCAACAAAGACACACTAAATGACCAAAACTGGAACATAGAGATGAAGAACAGTTAGCAACAATCCAGCTGCAGTGTTTGTATTGTTTTGTGTCTCTTGATTGTGGATGTCTTGGGGAGCTTTTTAGACATCTATGCCTGGCATTGTCTCAAAAATCATTTTAGGTCAGTCACAGAATAACTGGATAGATTAAAGAAAACGGGTTAAGAATCAAATAAGAGACAAGACATTGACACAGTCCTCTTTCAAAAAATATTCAAGCAAAGGAACAGCATATCTGCTTTACAATGACTGAGCAGAAGTGAAACGGCTCCACTTCAATACCTCTCTCCAAACCTTCTCTCCACAGGAACGGTGAGGAATGGCGAGCCGACCGTCTACTGCTCAACAAGGAGGTGATGATGAGCGCAGCCGTTAAGCGATTTCTCCCTCTGCTTGATGAGGTGGCGAGCGATTTCTGTCGAATGCTGCGGGGGAGAGTGGAGAGGGAGGGAAGGGGCGAGGAGGGGAAACGCAGTCTGACCATGGATCCAAGTCCTGACCTCTTCCGCTTTGCACTGGAAGGTCAGAGGTCATCATCCCCAGTGATTTGTGACCTGTGTTGTCTTCTTTTGTATAATTACACAGCCAAATTATACACAATTTCACTTTTTATTCACACTTAGGCACACATTTTTATCTTTGAAAAAAGGAGAGAGATGTGTCCTTTTTCCATCCAGCAGGGATCGACGCTGAAGTCTAGTGGGAGGGGAGGGGATGGATTAACGTCACCTTCCTCTTTTGACAGGCTTTGATTCTGCCCAACAATCAGCCCTTTGGGTTGAGTCACGAATGCTGACGTAGGCTGTGACAGTGTCTCACATCAGAGGCACTATACAGTCTGCAGGAACGTCACCTTTGTCTCACTGCCTCTGCTCATTCTGCCATCAATTCAAAATGCTCTCACCTCGTATGAGGATCGGTCCTCATTTTAACCCGAGGCATATCTGTCGTTACCATATTATAGATGTAGGAGGTCATGGAGAACGTGTACCTTTAAAAATAGAAACACCAACAAAGGCGAGTAAAGCTGCAGCATTCTTTCACCAGGTCTGCCGCTTTCAAGTGACTATCTGCAACATGCCACATTCAAAGTGTGAATGCTTGTGTGACTCAGTGTGCTGTGCGCTTGTATGCATCTGTGTGTGTGTGTGATAGAGTGAGGGCTGATGACTTTGAGTCATGCTGGTTTACTTCTAATGGAGCACACCAAGCGTAGCCAGGTGCAAATCCAGGTTAGAAATAGATCGCTAGCTCTATTCCAGTCCCTGATGTGAGGTTAATAAAACACAAGGAAGTGATGGACGTCTGCTGGACAAGAGACAGTTTGTCTGAGAAAGATGAATGTGTGATAAGGAAGCAAAATTGTCTCTCTGTGGAGCAGGTTTAAAAAATACACAGCACTTTCTCTCTGTCCCTGAGAGAAATGTCTGTTTAACGGCAACATTGAAAAAAAAGGGATTTTTTTGGGCTAGTACTTCTTAAAGCTTAAATTTAAAAGATCAAAATATGAGTCATGAAGTTAATCTGCTTAAAAAACTGTCATCCTAAATTTCAGTATTCAGTAAAATCATTCTCTTGTTTTATGTCTTGTTATTTTTTTTTTAGTTTTCTGAGTGCTAGTCTTCTCACCTTGAAACATGACAGTTACCAAATCTTAACCCTCACCCTCCCTCCTGTCCTTCCCGCCTCTAGCCAGCTGCCATGTGATCTATGGGGAGCGTATCGGCCTCTTCTCCTCTTCTCCCTCCCTTGAGTCTCAGAAATTCATCTGGGCTGTGGAGCGAATGCTGGCAACCACCCCTCCTCTCCTCTACCTGCCCCCTCGCCTGCTGCTCCGCATCGGCGCTCCCCTGTGGACCCAGCACGCCAGTGCATGGGACCACATCTTCAGCCACGGTAGGAGGAGCTACAAGCTCTCATTAGACTCCCAATGGAGGGAGTAAGGGATCATTTCTCCAGAATATCTTCTATATCCGACTGTCTTCAATCTATTTTATGTGCCTCTTTCACCATTCCCATGTCACCCATCATGCTGTCCTTCTCTTTCTCCAGCGGAGGCGAGGATCCAGAGGGGGTACCAGCGGCTGTCGTCCTCTCAGGGTCGAGGGTCTGAGGCCGGAGCAGCTGGAGGCCAGTACACTGGGGTCCTGGGCCAACTCATGGAGAAAGGGCAGCTATCTTTGGACCTCATCAAAGCCAACATCACTGAGCTGATGGCTGGAGGGGTTGACACGGTATGTGTGTGTGTGTGTGTGTGTGTGTGTGTGTGTGTGTGCGTGTGCGTGTGTGTGTGTGTGTCCTCTTTAGCCTGGATTTGTGT
>JAPZDX010000024.1:15702727-15712774 GCA_029783625.1 Naso annulatus
ATCATAAATGGCTGAAATCACTTTAAGCATAATCCACTGCAGTGAATACATAAGTGGAAATAGCCAGATCCTTAACGTAAATTTCCACTCCATTCAAAATTATTTTTTTCGACTAATGTTTGAGCATCACTGTGCAGAATGAGTGAGCAGTGCACGGTGGTGCAGTGATTAGCAAGAAGGTTCTGGGTACAGAATGGCCTGTCTGTGTAAGATTTGCATGCTCACCGTGTCTGCTACGTGGGTTTTCTCAGACTGTCCATGGACTTGCAGGTTTGGCTAACTGAATGGTTGTTCGTGTCTGTCAGCCTTGTGATGAACTGGTGCCACAGCCAGCTTGTGCCCCGCCCCTTAACCTGAATACACTCCACGTCCTCCAAGGGATCAGAGGTTGTAGACAATGGATGAATGATGTACTTTGCAGACTCTGACACTAGAAAGATGGTTTTACATTCGTCTGCTGAAAACGGAAAGTTTCTATGTGTGCACTGAAAATGCCATTTTCATGAATGGGTGAAGTCTCAATGGACTTTAAAGTATAGAAGGAGACAAACGTTGTCCAGCAGTTTAACTAATAGGCCTAGATTCTGGGTTTTTAATAAGGGAGAAGGAGTAGATGTCATTTGAAAGATTTTAATAAGATGATTAAACTTTTTTGTGTGAAAAGAACTCATCAGATACAAATTATCATTGAAAGTAGCTTTCATTTTGTGTTGGTTGTTGCAGCATATGTCATCAAAAGCAGTACTGCTTACTGTCGTAAAGTTCTTGTCTAGCGCAAGCATTTGTTTTAGAAGATAGTGAAAAAAAACCACACCACTTATTTGCACAATACCAGTTCGTCCATAAACACAAAATAAAGAAATTAAATAAGGAAAAATATCCTTCTGTTTCCAGCCATAGATAGTAAACGAGAGCAGCAGATTGATCACGCCTGTAAACGGCTAATCGTCTCTTCTGGTCTGTGTGCTGTAAAGTATCTCGAAGCGTTTCACAAAGGCATCGTAAAAGACAGGACAGCAATCTCTGATCTCCTCGCCAATGGTCACATTTGCCATGTAGGTAAGGTGTGAGGCATCAGTATTAAATCTATCAGATTCATAACCGTTTAAGTTCCACGTAAGAACCTTAGATAAAGCACAACAACAAAAAATACACCTTTGCTAGTAAAATAGCTTCATTTTAAGTGCTCTGTAAGTAAAGTTTAAAAAGGATTACAAGCAAAATATACTTAAAATATAAAAGTTAAAACACTTTTTCTTAAAATAAGGCAGACCTTGACAGTAACAAATTATTATAAATTATATTGTTAGATTGATGAATACTGATGCATCAGTTCATAAATATCATTTAACTTTTATCTACTTGAGGTGGAGCCAGTTTTAGCTACTTTATATGAGATGATTTTCTGCTATAAATTTGTTGAAATGTTATTTTAAGCACCTTTTTTTAATCTTCAAACAGGTTGTCAAAATGAAAAAGTTTTGCTGATTTTACTCTTGATTAATCGATAACCCAATAACCCAAAGACATTCATTTTAGTTTTATAGAGGTCTATAGCAAAATAAAAATAGAAGATCTATAAAAGGTAAAAGAAAATGACAAAAACCATTTTTATAATATTGTTTTCCTTAAATAAGAACTTGAAGTGATTAATCACTTGTCAGAACTGTTGCAGATTAAGTTTCTGCTGATCAACTAGTTGCATCATTTGAGCTCTGGAACAACACACAGTAGCAAAAGCAAAACTTATGCATCATTATGAAAATGTTTTGCCTCTCTGTCAAGTTCTGTCCCCCATCAGAGCATTAAATAACACTGTGAAGGATGAATTTTGGATAGACAGACATAAACAACCAGAGTGATACGTTGTGATTTACAAAAATTGTTTCCTATAATCGGAGTTAACGAAGCGTGTCCTCAAGGTCAGAAATAAATCTCCACTCCCATCGCAGCAGCTCCAGAGTCGCTGTGCTCTGTGTTGCTGTAAATAATCCCTGTGTTTATTGCCAGTAATTATGAAGTCATACATCTGTCAGTATAAGTGACAAAGTCGGGGAGAAGTGTATGTGTGTAGCAGAGTGATGACTCATACTTAATCTTTATCAGTCTAGTGGTAGCGTCACACCATGAGGTTGTGTTACTAAATTAGAGCTCAATAGCGATCGACCACAGAGCCGTGAGTGTACTTTCTCACAGGAAGAGAGAGACTGCGTGCAGAGAGAAGGAGAGAGGAGGCAGGAAGAAACAAATCATGATATGGGTTAAGGTGATGGATAAAGGGATTAGGAGGAGGAAGACAGAAAGATGACAGGAATCATCTCCTCATGATTGCAGCGCCTCGTCGGTCACACTTTAATCACTTTCAGCATCACAACGATGTGACTGATTTCCCATAAATTTACGAAAGGACGACGTCAGACAATGATACCCTCCGGCAGGAAATACAGATTGATGAGAACTCCCAAGGTTACTGATCATTTGCCTACCTCTCTGTCTGTCTCTTTTTTTTTTCAATTCAATTCTGTTCTGCTTCATTGGCATGAGAGATTAAGGACGTACTTTATGTGGCCCAAGGTATTGGCGAGGAATGAAGTTATCTTAAGAGAAAAAATCACATATGCAGTACCACTCCTGGATTTGCTACAAGGACGAAATACATATAAGAAAAAAAGATGTAACAGGATTAAATGAAAGTAAAAATAGAGCAGAGGAAGAAAAAAGATTGGGAAAATAATGTTTGCACAACCAAATCTATCATAATTATCCTTTAAAAGGCCATTTCACTGAGTAATGGAGAATATTACCCAGGCGTTTAAAAACAGCAGTGTAATGTTTCCAAGGTTATCTCGAGTTGGGCTTGACAGAATGTCTGTGTGCAAACTGGACGTCTGAGTTTAAAGGATGAGAGCAATTAACAGACACAGAGGCTCTAATTAAAAGACATTTTCTAAAAGGATTATGGGATTTGTAAGATCCAAAGTTTGTCGAGGTTGACTCTAGGACACCTGGGCGTCTGCTGCTGCATTTTCTTTTTAGGATTTGTCTCTCACAACTTTATATGATCATCTGATGCTGAATTTAAATCTGCCCTTTAGGTGTATTTTTGAAAACATGAATGTTTTTCAATTCCCAGCCATAGAAGAGACAGTCAGTGAGGCAACCTTTTTTTCTTATTCCTCTCTCAAGTTAGTGCCAATAAAAATCAAGTGTAGAGGTTATAGTATTGATTAGGCACGAGTACAGTATGTATTAAGTACAAAATGCATTTTATTACAGCAGGTTTTGACTTGTTATAATAGAAAAATCACAGGTTTCACTGACAACATGAATGATGACTCTGTATTTGTTGCTGTTGTATTCAAGGGTCTCAAATACATACAACAAACTACTTCTATTCTGTATAGACCACAGTATACTGATTGTGTTTTTCAGTTTATATTCCAAAAATAAATCTACTTTACCATTTAATACTGACAAGTTATTGTACAGTATATGTGATGTTGGACATTTGAATGTACCTGCCAAATTAACATCAGTTTTTTATCACAGTAGACCTAAAAATGTTTCTCTAAGATTTATTGCTCATTTTGTTTTCCAATATTTTACAGCAGCAACTCTATTTCATTGTGCATTGCATTTAGGCCTTTTGTCATGTTTTCAGTGTGAAGTTGCAAATAGAAACCTGCTCAGAATTATCATGCAGTGCAGACTCAGACAAGCCAGACACCAGCATGCACAATACCAGAACTGAAGCAGCCACAGTAAAAAGAAATATTCAAGAACACAAGAGAAGTAAAGAACGCAAACAGAAGAAAACAAATATCTTGGGTTTTCAGTTCAGCCTCATAGACATTTTCCCATCGCAGCAGAAAACAAAGTAACAGCTGCACAACGCTGCCTTTCTCTGTTTAGATTCTACTGGGACCTGTTGATGTTAATGTTGATGATGTGGAACTTGATCATCCTGCCAGTGGGCATCACTTTCTTTAGAGACGAGAACACTCCCTCATGGATCATCTTCAACGTGGTCTCCGACACGCTCTTCATGGTTGACTTGGTTCTCAACTTCAGGACCGGCATCATTAAGGAAGACAACACTGAGATATTGCTGGATCCCCGGTCAGTAGAAGCATTTGTGTGTTGTGTATTAATCACACATGTTGAGGGTTTGGGCCATTGCGTGTGTGTATGGTCTTGAATATCAATGCAGCTGCTCTTCTGGCCATCTGCTGAGTACACGCTCAAACAATCCATGTGTGAGATGTGAAACATGACATGCAGCCAGTGGCGGTGCTTTATGCCCGTTCATGTTCTGTTCCTGTTGAATATTGATGAGAATTGTGTGTGGAATCACTTCCACAAAGCTTGACTGCCAAATTACAAGTGTCACTCTAACTCAGGGCGATCCGCCAGAACTATTTGAAGAGCTGGTTCCTCGTGGACTTTGTGTCATCCATCCCCGTGGACTACATCTTCCTCATGGTTGACAGTCTGGACTCGGAGGTCTACAGGACAGCCAGGGCGCTGCGCATCGTCCGCTTCACCAAAATCCTAAGCCTGCTTAGACTGCTTCGCCTGTCCCGTCTCATCCGATACATACACCAATGGGAGGAGGTGAGAAACAGAGAACATGGGAACAGAGGGAAAGAGATATTTGTGTGAGAGGATAGATTAATTTGTAAGAAAATGACAGCTTTTCATGCAAAATATCATTTTTTAGGGTAAAATGAAAACAATTTAATATTCTTCTGATATGCTGGTGGAAAGGCTTTTTTTCCAATCAATTTTAGAAAAAAGTCCATGTGGAAAGATAAATCTCATTTGCTCTTTTCATCTATTTATTTATTTACCTTCTTGCTACCATATTTACCTCTGCCTCTTTCCCTCTGCTCCTCTGTAGATCTTCCATATGACCTATGACCTTGCCAGTGCCATGGTGAGGATAGTGAACCTGATCGGTATGATGCTGCTGCTGTGTCACTGGGACGGCTGTCTCCAGTTCCTGGTCCCCATGCTGCAGGACTTCCCCCCTGACTGCTGGGTTTCCAAGAACCTGATGGTGGTGAGTCTCTAATCAGCCACGTACATGTTTGTGAATATTTAATAATATTATATATTTAATATGTTTTACTGAATGATTTTTACTGTGCAGAGATCAAAAAGCTACATTACATTCAGGTTGAGTTGAATGAAACACACAGAGCACTATCTAGCTTGTTTGAACAATGTGCACGATGTTTATTTCAGATGAATGTAAATCAGAGATTCAAAAAGGCTTGGGATTCAGTTATCGCTGTGTGCACAGAGCGAGGGTTGTTTATCAGATTTGACATTGTTTGCTCCGCATCCGTGTTAATTGGCTCATGCAGCAACACGTCCAGTTGGAATAAGATTGACTCTCATCATCACAAAAATAAAAAGATTTTCCAATTAAAAGCCTCGACTGAGATCAGGTGGAGGTGTGAACGCACGAACAGGAGAAGGCCAAGGGACCTGCTGGGGATTCGGTCACGTGCATGCAAGCGTGCGGACGTGGATCCAGATGAATGCACACAGATACACAGCTGTATGAATAGCTGACTCATGTCTCAGTGGTTGCCTGGGTGACTGTTGCTAAGCAGAGCGATGCTGGGATTTTCCCCAGAGAAAGTCCCCTGATCTATTGGACCATTAACATCTTAGTATAATTGGACTCAAACACACACACACACACACCTTTATACAGCTGTACTTGAGAGGACACTCACTGACCTAGTGCATGTCCTCACTTTCATGGTGTCAAACTCAAATGACTAAAAATTGGTTCTCAGAAAGATAGCTGTACAAGGACGCTCACACACGCACACACAGAGGCTGTTTTTTTTTATTTGTAGTCCTTAGAACATTTATTTAATAATGCATGACGTCCGCCCTTTTACTGGTTTTAATGTGTTCTGCAGCCGCTCTGTTTTGAAGCAGAGTGACAGTTAAATTGCTCTGCTAGTGACATATCTGATGTCAGTGAGGTGACTATTTTTAACTGCAACTACAACTAAACTTACAAACTAAAAACTAAATGTAAGTTGGTAAAAAAAAGTGTGATCAATTAAAAAAAAAGAATAAAATTAAAATATACAGAAAATGTCTTCAGTTTTAGTCTTTAGTTTTTGTCAGTTTAGTCAAATCTGTCAACACAACAAGCATGAGAAAGCATTAATGGAACTCCTTAAATCTTATTGAAACTGAAAATAAACAGTTTTTAAGAACAAAAACTAAATTAAAACAAGCAAAAATCCTCTGTAGACACTAACAGAAATAAAAGTGAATTGAGAACAATTATTGAAAACAACAACAACAACCCAAAAAAAAAAAAAGAATCAAAACTAGTGAAAAATGCAAAACAGTAACTCTGGATCTCAGCTGTATTTTCTGAAGTGGTGCCTCTGAGGGGATAAAGCTCGTCTAACCTGACTCACTAAAATAAGAACTGTCCAATATCGCAGCACCTTGTAATTAACACTTCTTCAACTCCTCCTGTCACCCTCTCTGTCTGTCTCCCACTCACAGAATGACACATGGGGTGTGCAGTACTCCTATGCTCTATTCAAAGCCATGAGCCACATGTTGTGTATCGGCTACGGTGCCCAGGCTCCAGAAGGGATGACTGATGTGTGGCTCACCATGCTCAGTATGATCGTAGGTGCCACCTGCTACGCCATGTTCATTGGCCATGCCACCGCTCTCATCCAATCACTGGATTCCTCACGACGACAGTACCAGGAGAAGGTGAAACATGACACCCACCCATCTGTTACTGCATCCATCTCAACACTAATATGTTTTCATATTTTTAGCCATTATACTTGATTCAGGTGAAAAAGGCTGCAACAAAACATGAAGCTGTGGGTGTTTTTTTGTTTGTTTGTTTTTTTCATTAGCAGTTCATTTTATCTCAGGTCCAAAAGAGACATCTTTAAATTCTTCTTTAAATTCATTTTAAAATTTCTTATCATGTCTGGCCAAAAATCCAAAAGCCAGTGATGCATGACAGAAATATTCAATAACATATGTTATACATAAGTAATTTGTTGAATTCTGTCAAAAGACAAATCTTGTGGTTTCCAACCTGGAAGGAAAGACCCATCAAACTGTTGTAGAGTACATCTGAGGGGAGTATCATTAATGGGAGTCAAAACATGTCCTTTACTTTGATATATTTCTCTTTTCCTGACATCTGTAAGTTTATTCATTTTTCATGTAAAATACTTATTTTTTTCCTTTCAGGCCTCTAAAAAATGTTTAAACAATTTAAGACGGTCAAGTGTTTTTAGTCAAACTGCTCACAACTCACATTATGTCTTCACAATCACTACCAGTTTACTATTGTATAATAGAGTGTCCAAATTCTGCGAGTGCAGAATATATCCACCAGTTCTACCCAATTTTTTCTTAATTTTACAAAACAAAAGTAATGTGCACTGCTTGTAAACACCTACCAGTGATAACTGATTCATAAGTATCTAAAATCTTGATTTACTACTCGACATTCATTGTCTGCTTTATTTGGAGTAGAAAACAAGTAAATAAGAGAGTAATTTTTAGGATGCAGACATACATAGACATACAGTATGCCTCCTTTCACAAGGGGTCACTCTAATTTTTTTTTTTTTTTTTCATTTTGAGTGGATGAATACAGAAAAAGTGAGGGCCAGAAGACTGACCAAAATTCTTAAATTCTTTTCTTTGAAAGTGAATGTGCTGCATGTTTGCAGATCGCTGACCTGCGCATGTGTGTGTTTCTGTTATTGCAGTACAAGCAGGTGGAGCAGTACATGTCGTTCCATAAGCTTCCTGCAGATGTTCGGCAGAAGATCCATGAGTACTATGAGCACCGCTTCCAGGGGAAAATGTTCGATGAGGAGAACATCCTGGGAGAACTCAGCGAGCCACTTAAAGAGGTAATAAATTCACAAACACCCACACAAGTGCACTTAAAAAAACTGCATATGTTTTGTCCTCCAGCAAATCCGTCCTCCTCTGATTCTCTCTTTCTCTTTGTCTAGGAGATAGTTAGCTTTAACTGCCGCAGCCTGGTGGCTAACATGCCGCTGTTCGCCAACGCAGATCCAAACTTTGTGACTGCTGTGCTGACCAAGCTCCGCTTTGAAGTGTTTCAGCCTTCAGACTTCATCATCCGCGAGGGCACAGTTGGACGGAAGATGTATTTCATCCAGCATGGAAGAGTGAGTGTGTTGACCCGTGGCAACAAAGAAACCAAGCTGAGTGATGGATCTTACTTTGGAGGTGAGAACCTTCAGAATTGTCTGGATGGTTTTGTAGGAAGGTAAATGTAAAGATGAATGTGACAGTGGTTCACGTTTGCTCACAAATATATCCTGTCCTTTAGAGTTAATTTATCTCACACCCAATCTCACTGGCTCTTCTCCTTTCCTTTCCTTATGTTGTCTCTCCTCTCACACAGAGATCTGTTTGTTAACTCGTGGACGGAGGACTGCCAGCGTCCGTGCTGATACTTATTGTCGTCTGTACTCTCTCAGTGTGGACAGCTTTAACGAGGTGCTGGAAGAACACCCGATGATGCGGCGTGCCTTTGAAACTGTCGCAGTCGACCGATTGGACCGTATCGGTACACTCTCTGGTTGACTCATACATTTCTTTATTCCTTTTTTCTGTGCAGTGAATTACTATTTTTTATGCAGCTTTCAATTCTACAAAGACCTTGCCAAAGAAGAGTATTTGCAGTTATTTATCTAATTCTGCTGAATTTCTCCGACATTTTGTACTCAGATGGAAGGTCAAAACTCATCTTTGAAAATAAGTTAAAAAGAAAAATTAAATGACAAAAAAGATGGGCAGTGTTCTCAGTTAAGAACAGAAAACCCTTGGGGCTAAAACTTCAGATATCTGCTTTCCATTCAGCAGACCAATTAGTCTCCACAAGTAAACAATGTTGTATTTTTTTCTCCTTTTCTGCTTTATAGGCAGGAAGAACTCTATGCTCCTGCGGAAGTCGTCCCAGGGTGGTTCTCTGGGAGGCAGTATGGGTCGTGGTGGAGGCCGAGGTGGAGGAGGTCCAGGAGCTGGAGGCGGTCTGGCAGCAGGCAGTCTGGGTTCTTGTGACAGCATGCTAGTGCAGCAGATTGTCAAACATGACAGCATGCCAGCCATGCAGGATGCTATCGCGGCGGCTGCTGCAGGAAGAGGTGGAGTCATGGGAGGAAGCGGCACGGTGTCTCCTCGGCCACGCCCGGTCATCTGGGCGCCACTGGTCCATGCCCCACTGCAGACTGCAGCTGCCACCAGTAATGTGGCCATTGCCCTCATGCACCAGCAGCAGCAACAACAGCAGCAGTTCCAGCAGTTGCAGCAGCAACATGTGCTTGGAGGTGCTTTCTTCCTGCCCTCCCCTCTTGTTTCCCCCTCTCCTTCCTCCTCTTTCCCGCTGTCTCCTCCTCGTGCGCCTGTGTTACAGCCCCTTCGCCCCTCTGTGAGCTCTCTCATCGGGATGATGACGATGGGAGGAATGGGTGGTTTATCCCCCAGAGGAGGATTTCCTGCCTCTCCCTCGACCATGGGCCCTCCAGGAGGGGTGATATCGCCCCCTGTTGCTAAAACTCCACCCACACAAGTCTCTGCTGTCCCAGCTTCTGTCCAACAAGGAAAAACTCTTCATTACAGCCTTCGCCTACAGGCTGATCATCCCCAAGTTATTGCTGGACCACTTGGAACCCCGACAGGTGGAGGGCCACCAACTCCACCCCTTCACAAGGTACCTACGACCAGCTCTCCTGCTGTCTCAGGTGCTCCATCAGATGGCAACACTTCTGTGACGAGCCAGCAGGGAGCAAAAGAAGCTCTGTTACGTCATGGAGGAAACAGCTACCAGGGTCTGCCAGCACTGGGCAGGCTCACCCAGGAGGCCAGGCTGCTGTCAGCCTCGCAGCCCACTCTGCCTCATCGTTCCTGGGCAGGATTGCAGCCTCACCCGCCTCTCCACCGCAAGGCCTCGGGTGGTAATTTGCTGGCGGCTCCTTTCCTGGCAGGACA
>JAPZDX010000024.1:15734691-15748956 GCA_029783625.1 Naso annulatus
CCTTAGTGCTGGAGCCTGATATAATTGAGGTGGACTGGGAAAACTTACAGCCTTTTACGGAAAATAAGACCCATAAAAATAATACCAACAGTTTTAGTTCCAGTCATCACACACTCTGAGCGTGTGCCGAAGGATTTCATGATATAGACGATGGATATTCCTTTTATACTGCAAAATAAATCTCTGTGTGCAGCTTGGGTCAATCATGCTGCTGTCATTTTCCTGGCCTCCACACAGGTTTTTTTTAAACTTTTTTTTTTTTTCAGGAGCTACGAGTTGTGCTAGTGGACAGTAATGGTGGATATAAGTTTCCATTTCCTCGTCAGTAAAATTGAACCCACGTGGATTCTCTTCTCTCATTTCTTTTGATTTTTGCGTATTTTTATGAGTGTGTACAGCCACAATGTAGCTTTATGTTTAGTGATTTATTTAAGTATCAAAAAATCCTAGCTAAGAGAGAGGAAGAGTGTGCACATAATGAAAGTGAGGGATGAGGAAACCGTAGAGTTGCAGAGGAGGTGAATTCCTCTACCGTCGACAAAAGAGTAGGAGGTGAGAATAGAGAACAAAAAACAAAGAAAGAGATAAGAAACAATTGTTGGAAGGATAACATCTAAACATTGTAGCATAAAATGCATATAAGGTGGAAAAAAAGTTTTTTTTGTGTGGTTTTATATTTGGAAAAACTAACAGTGACATTGAATTTCACGCCCGGGTCAAACTGTGCGATCAGTTTTTTGACTTAAAGCTACTGAAACCTAATTAACATGAATAAACTTCAGTAATTATGTTCTATGATAATAATTGAACACATGCTTGTGAGCTAACAGTATTTTTTGTTTGCGAGACAAAGTGTTTGTGGTATCTGCCTGCGGGCTGTTTTAACATTAATTACAATGTGTTGCAAGATTCAGCGACTTATGCAGACATGTCCTCGGTTAGCAGTAAAAACCAGAAACAGGGTGACGAAGAAGGACAAGGGGGATATGAACTGTGTGTGTGTGTGTGTGTGTGTGTGTGTGTGTGTTTGTGTGTGTGTATGCATGTCATGATGTGTCAGTATTAGGTGAGTCAGAGACAGAAAATTGATGGGAATTAAAGCAGCGCCTTTTGCAATTCTATTATTTTCCGAACACGTATCTGTTCTAAAGAATATGCCTAAAATAACAAGCTTGAACCACCAACCACCCATGATGCCTTTTTTTTTTCTCTCTCCCCTGCACCGGAAATTTAATGTGCGTTGTTGTATGCTCCTCCTAAAACCCCTTTGTGTCTCACTGTCACTGCTTTGTTGAAGATTTTTCTTTTTTTGTGTTTTAGTGACTTTTTGCTTACTGAGGGCAATTCAGGTATTGGGCAGAACATTATATATTGTGTATTTACATGCATAATAATAATCAGCAACAGTTCAGTTTTCATGTGGATGCGTTGCAGTGATTACCTTTTGATTGTGATCCTTAAACGTAACATTCAAGTCTGTTATCATGGACCTTACGATGAGAAAAACTGTATGCAAGCAGGGTCAAGGGATGATTTACACTTGGTCCTATGGAGGACTAGGTAGTGACTTTCCATTGGGTTTTTTTTGTTTTTTTTAAATTAGGCTTTTTTTTCCAGCAGGTAGTTATC
This sequence comes from Naso annulatus, assembly GCA_029783625.1. NCBI lineage: Eukaryota > Metazoa > Chordata > Actinopteri > Acanthuriformes > Acanthuridae > Naso > Naso annulatus. Next base: position 15,736,321 of record JAPZDX010000024.1, read on the forward strand.
ATGCATTTGTGCATGAGGCAGGGCTGCAAATGAGGCTTATTATAATTATAGACGAAACTAGATTACTTTCTCGATTAAAAATTAGCTCGTACAATGCCAAAAAATAGTGGAAAATGCCCTAAGCGCAAGGTGACTTCTGTGAAGCCAGAGGACAAGAAGTTTATAAATTTAAGTTTTATTAAAACAGAAAAAAAATTGTTTTAATGCATGATCCTTTTTTTTTAAAGGTGCTCTAGTGTGGTGCAGTTTAAAAAAAAAAAAAATCTGTGTGTAAAGAACAGAGTAAACATGTGCCACTTGACTTCCTCACTCATGCGAATCAGCGGCTACACATGCCGTCTTTGATGCTTAAAGTTAAGGAGATAATTGTCATGAAAATGCTTTGGACTTGAAAAACATCAGTAAATATCTGCTGGGCAGAGTGTACTTTTACTCCGTGATGAGCCAGTGGCATTTAGCACGAGTAGGTTTCAAAGGAAGCACTTTCTGCGCAGGTTCGTCTTTGTGGTGCGATGAAATGTGGCTTAACTCTCATATTGCACCTACCTGAATGTTTGTTTTTGAGTGTAATGACTCATATTGCCAATATGATCTCTAACATGATTGTTCAGAGTTGACATTGAGTTGACATTGGTATTTCTGAGGGGTTTTGGTTGAAAATGCTGGTTTCCTTCCTGCCAAAATCGATGTTTAATGTGTGTGGTGTCTGAAGTTTGAAGGTTATTCATTTTACATCAGCCAAAGTCCTGCCATGACTTCAGATACGCTACACTCCATCAAACTGCTTGCCCCTCTGAACAGGGAGAGGCCGACGAGGAGATCATGTTTATCGGAAAGTGTTCGGAAAATGGGCCGTTGGAGACAGGGGGCGCGTAGGCGACTCCGGGGGGAGGGGTATCTCTGAATCTGCCTTCGTCACTTGCACCCTCTTTCATACAACAGGAAGGAGAGTGAGTGACAGAATGTGTGAAAGAGGTAGACATCCCCAAGGATGAACACTTAACACCGACTTCTGACAGCGAGATCAGACCTTTTAAGCTACACATCTAAGGGTTGACGGAAATAGAAAGAAAAAAAAAAAGGTGGTTTCAGAGAACGAGAGAGGGAAGGCTAGGGAGACGAGGTTTAAAGGGCAAAAAGATGGATGCCGCGAGACGCACGCTGCCTCGCCTTCAGCTGACTGTGCCCATGCCCATGAAGACGGGGAAGGTAGGGTTGACATTTGTGACATTGTGGTACATTAGCACGTCCTGGGATTAGACAGAGAACTTTTGGGACGTTTAATATCGGTTTGAACGATGGGAAGCATTAAAAAGTGCTGAGAACTTCCCAAGAAGTGTTTTAATTAACTGTACTTTTCCTTTTTCACACTTAAAGGGAGGAGTAGGCACCATTTGTACATGTTTTAAATAGTCTGGCGTTCATTTCGTCACATAACAGGTTGAATACAACAATAGTAGGTGGGGGGAGCCACAGAATGGCACGCAATGAGTGTATGTGATGTGTGTATGAGTGCAGTTGTGTGTGTGTGTGTGTGCTCCTGTGTCTGTGTATTTAATAGGGTGTGTTTTGGAGCAGGTTAGTCAGGTGGATGTACTGAGGTTGTGCAGAGCCCTCTGGGCAATATGTGAACACTGTTATTGGATGGCCAGGGGGCTGCCAGTTGCTATGGGAGGGAGATGAAGGGCAGGGAGGGGGAATCGGTGAGTTGTTTGTGGAAAATCTGGTCTGCTCAGGTGTGCTGAAGATACTGTTGAGCAGGTATAGTGTGGACAGGGTGAGGTGCGAGCTTAGGGAGCCAAAGAAGGGAGTTGTTGGGTCTTATTAGCGATAGGCCTTGTTGTGTCTCACAAACAGAAATAAAGAAAGTTGTGAGCTTATTTGACTCGTGCTACGACATTCACCTCTTTGCTAACGGACTGGTAAAGATCTTCATCGGATGAGCGAAAAACAACAAAAAAGAAGCTACTGAAATATATAAAACCAAGGAACAGACGGGGCTGTATGCATTGCATCAAGTTTGTTACTAGAGACATACTTTTATGCCAGTCCTCATAAAGTTGTAATTCTTCTCTTGCTGTTTTTTCCTTCCTCGTTCTTTCATTGGTACTCCCCCCCATCCACCCACTCTGCCACTTCCTCTCCCTTGCTTGCATTTCTTTCCTCTCTCTCCTGCATTAGTCCCTCTCTTTCTTCTCCAGGTATTTTAATCAAACGGCTAATGCTATAAAGGTTTCACACGGGAATTAACCTACTGCCTACTGTTACAGCACCTACAGTACATTGCATAATCCAGCACCCATTCCGCGTCACTGTTATCTACAGTTTGGTTTTATCTCTCTCTGAGTCTTTCTCTCTCTCGGCTCTACTGATTATTGCTTCTTCTCCTTGCTGTTATATTTTGCCTCTCTGTCCGTTGCGTTTGTCCTCTGATGTCCCAACCCCCCATCTCACTGGCCAAAATCATCGCCTCCTGATTTAGTAATCTGGAAAGAGTACAGGGGGGTTGGGAGGGAGGATAAGGGGGAGAGTTGTTGCTAAGCCTGGTTTAAATTGTCTCTCACAAGAAAGAAACTCCTCGATCAGTCACGCTATGGAAAATGTACTTTTAACATGTGCATACATAACTCTCTGAAATAAAGTGATGGGTATTCTTTCAATGATTGTAACTGCTAAAATATATACAAAATAATCCGATTTTATTCACATTAATGGTAGACTGTGACAGGTACACAGCAGTAATTTGCTGGGACTTCAGTTCTTTCACTTACTTGATCTCTGCCTTTTTTCATGCAGGTGGCAATGTCTCCAGGAGAGGACGGTCTGATTGGGATCCCCTTCCCGGAGCACAGCAATGAGCTCTTGTCCCACCTAAATGACCAGAGGAGGGCAGGGCTCCTGTGTGACCTTACCCTCATGTCCCGCGGGGCACGCTACCCAACTCATCGCTCCGTCATGGCTGCTGTCAGTCTCTACTTCCGCCAGCTGTTCGGGGCAGAGGAGGCTGGTGGTGAGGGTGGAGGAGGTTTTAGCGTGTGCCAGCTGGACTGTGTTGCCCCTGACGCCCTGGACGCCCTGCTGGAATTCGCCTACACTGCCACCCTGACCATCCCCAGCTCTGGGATGAGAGACGTGCTGCGAGGGGCTCAGCTTCTGGGCATCCAGTGTGTGGCTGACGCATGCAGAGACATCCTCGGGGAGACGGCAGAGGCAGAGGGAGAGAGGGCAGAGGAGCAAGGAGCCCAAAACACAGCTCCTGAGAGGATTGTGGAGGGAGACAGCAGGATAATTAAAAGTTCCCGAAGAAAAACGGACAGAAAGAAGGTGAAAAAAGTTCGGTCACATCACCTGGACTCATCACCTTTGAATCCCCCATCTGCCTCTCCCATCTCACACTCTTCACCTGCATCTGACAGCGTCCGCTCCCTGCCGTCTACCCAACCACCCAGCCCTGAACAGGAGGAGCTTCGTCACAACCCTGGGCAAAATGGAGATCTCAGGGCAATCAGAGAGCCAGGGAGAGGAGCCACACCAAATGGAGGACCCCATCACTGGCTCCTTGAGCCCCCCCGTATAGCCCATCCACCTCCTATCCCACCCTTGACCCATCCTGAAAAGCTGTCAGAAGATGATGACATGGAGAGTTTTGGTGATGATGGTATGATGATGGGAAGCTCCACCTCCATACCTGCCTCTGTAGCTGATCAAGGAGCAGCGGTGTCTGCAGCAGGAGTGGGGAGGAAGAGGAAGTCTCAGACGCCCCAGCAGTGTCCTGTTTGTCAGAAGATCATCCATGGAGCAGGAAAACTGCCCCGACACATGAGGACGCACACAGGAGAGAAGCCTTTCCAGTGCCCTGACTGTGGAGTCCGTTTTACCCGGTACAGAGACCTTTTGCATCTCACATTCACAAAACAGTTTATTTCTGCTTTTATAGACTGCTAACAGAGACCTCAAACACTGAATAGAAATATTATATGTATATATTTTTTGTTTTGTTTTGTTTTGTTTTTGTTTTTTTTCTGTAGTTATTTCCAATGTGCTGCACATGAAAGAGATGCTAGCTAACTTTGTGGTCGTAGCCACTTTGACACCAGTTAATCTGATCATAGCAGACAGCTTGCAAGGCTTTATCTGATTGGCTAAATGTTGTAAGTGCATGGCTCTTGTATTCTACAATTTAGTAATCAGCGCTAGTTTGGTATTTCGTGGCCTGACTGAATCTTTTAATCGAGTTTTGTTCCTATCCCTCTCCCTTTTCTGCCTCTTCCTTATTTCTCTCCATCAGGAATGACAAGTTGAAAATCCACATGAGGAAACACACAGGCGAGCGCCCCTACCCCTGCCCGCACTGCCCTGCCAGGTTTCTCCACTCATACGACCTCAAAAACCACCTGTCCCTCCACAGTGGAGCCAGACCCTTCGAGTGCCCACTCTGCCACAAGGCCTTTGCTCGAGAGGACCACCTCCAGCGTCACCGCAAGGGACACAGCTGCCTGGAGCTGCGCACACGCAGGCCCAGACGTGGACCCGAGCACGAGGTGGATAGGAGAGGGGACGGAAGCGGGAGGGAGCTGTCCAACCCTCTGGATGCTCTGTCTTTACAGGCTCACTCCTCTGCGTTCCTTCCGCCTACGGTGCTGGATGGTGGAAGCGGCTCCGGCCACCCACTGATGTTTCCTGGTGATGTTGAGAGGGAGCGGTCTCTCGCCTTTCAGGCTTTGGCTCAACTTGGGCCCCGAAGGCTGGCCAACTACCCTGAGCTGTTCCTGCGAGGTCTGGAGCTGCGAGGGGGCAGAGAGGCCCAGGCAGAAGATCCAGGAGGAACCCACAGGCCAACTCTGCAGCACGAGCGATGGGCAGATGGAGTGGAAGAGGAAATCGGAGAAGAGGAAGCGGAAGAGGAGGAATAGTGAAAAGAGTGTGTATGTGTGTGTCTGTGTGATTACATATGTGTGTCTGTGTGGTAAAGCATCCACAGTTAAAAAAATACTCACTCAGGTGGCTGGACTAATGACCTGCTGCGCCCGCATAGAGAGCGCTTAAAAAAAAAAAAGCAACAACTAAATGATAAAAATGAAAAAAAAAGGGAAAACGGGTTTTCTGAGATATTTTAAATGTTTGTCCTCTGACTGTTGGCGTTTAATTTCATTTGTCTTTTAACTTTTGTTTTTATGTTTGCTTTTTATTTGTATGTATTTCAGGTTTGAGCAGTTTGATTTGATTTTTCTAGCTGGACATGTGTGTGTGTGTGTGTGTGTGTTGAGTGTGTGGTTACCGGGATGCTTTCACTATGCAAAACTAAAATCCAGAGCTGCGACATATAGGGATATTTGAAGATGTATATTTTAGTTACAGCGTAATTGTATTGATTCAGGTGCACTTCAGAGGTCATGTCACTTAGATCACAAGAATGAGTTTGTGAGGCCACTGTCCTCTGGTGGTTATCAGTGGAAATGCAGTCTAAATAATCCAACCTGGTCTTTATATTGTAAGCAATAACTCTGTTTGTGTCTTTTTCTTGTTTGTGGTAGAGTCTTTGCTTTGATTTGGTGCTTAAACCAAAGATTTTAGTTGAACTGTTCTCTTAAATCTTAAGTTAAAAGGAGAGGAGAGGTTAACTGTAGCCAATGTTGGGTTCGAAGAAAAGATTCTTCCCAACTGTTTTGAAAGCCATGAGAAAGAATCTGCTTCCATATTTGAGTGTTGCAGGGCTAAAAAAGCTCTGTGGTAAATGCCTGACCAAAGGAGACAAAGTCTGGGTCAAAGAGTTGATGTTGATTATGTTGAAGTAAATTTTTCTTTTCCAAAGACTGATTTCAGTCTTCCAGTGCACTCATTTGGGTTCCTTGTATGTAAAAAAAAAAAAAGTGGCAAGTTGAGGGGATGAAAGAAACAGCTTGCACCTTTTTCTAAACTTATTTATTTATTGTTATTTATTATGACTCTTCTGCTGAAACTCTTGCGAGACCAAACTAGGGTGGGTCGCAGATCAGAGTCTAGGTCTTGTCTCATCTTACAAGAAGCTTCACTGCGCTAAATATTTTGGTTTAACATCTCCATATAACTTAAACGTCTTCTTTTGGCAATTCTTCCTCAAATGCATCCTTTGCACATTTAACCCCGTCAGGTACTGCAATAAAACAGGCACATTCCATCCTCCGGGGTTGAGAGAAGGAAACAGCAAAGAAGTCAGGGTGTTTAAAAAAAAAAAAAACCTTCAACGTAACTGGACAACACGACTTTGCCGTTTAACTTTTTCAGCATGCTTCTCTGTTGGTGATTCAACATGTATAGTACTGTATCACATGTCGTCGCATGGCAGTCTGGCCACCGCTGTCTCAAGGGGCCATTATCGTTGACCAAAAACCTTTTTAGCTTCATCATGCTTTTCCTGGACCAGTGCATTAAGCCTTGTACAGGGTGCAATGCAATCGTTAATGGCTTTAAGCAATAGCAGTTGTCTTTTTATTTTCCAATTCTCTTGAAACCCATGTAGTCAGAACCTGGTGTAGCAGTCGTGGTCTGGCCTTGTGTGCACTATCCACTCCTTGTTGTGTAGTTAATCTTTTTTCTTTTATTTTACAGTTTATTTGCACTATATTTGAGAGCTTTAAGCCTCTGTCTGACCTTTAACATCTATTCCAATGACATACTCGGTACGATTCAAGATTGTGATTAAAAATGACTTTACTTCTTTAAAACCCGCATACGCTGAAAACTCTTCCTCCTGCATAATGTACAGTTATAGTCAATATAATATATATTGGGATGAAGTTGCCTTAGTTTTTTTTTTGTGCTTCAAAACTATTCTCAGGAAACCTTGAGCAATGCACTAAGTGATTATACAAAATATAAAATGGAAAGAAATTGTTTGGTGCTGCAGGGTGACTGACACTGTTCATGTGAGTGTAAGGCCAGGAGTTTCAAAAAGAGAGATTTTGTAAATTGTATATTGTATAATTTGACATTTAAAAGACAAATTAATGAAACCTATTGTGAGATGCAAATAGGTGAGTAACAGAAATGAAACGAAACTACTGGCCTTACTAGAACCAGTCCTACTGGAATGGCAGTATGACAGTTGGTCTGCTCATGAAGGGTGTTGCTGTTCCCAGTCAGAGCTTCGTGGATGAATGAGGGTTAACTGATGCCAGCTGTGAAGTGTGTTTCTAAGTGAGCTGTTTGTTTTCTTGGCTTCGGTGAAGGGACATGGGGTCCGGTCTGAGCAGAGACCCCACTATCAGGGATACATTTTTTTCTTTCAGTTTTTAGTGGAACCTTCTCAGAGATATAAATTCATTTTCCCATCATTTGTTTCAGTTAATGTAAAGAAAATAAAGATCTCTAAGCTTGCTGTTTTGTGTCTCAGTTATTGGTTTATTTTATAAAAAAATCAACTCTTCTCTGTGGGGGATTTTGAGGGTGGTGTCCATATTTGAGAGTTAAAAAAAAAACAAAAAAACAATCAAGTATATATCAGCCAGGAGTTTTATTTGTTTGTTTTGTTACTTAAACCATAAAATAAACCCACAATTTTGTACACAGAAGTGTTGCAACTAAGATATGAAGTGGAACGTTTTCCAGTACAAAACTAACTTGTGCTCTCTGGTGGACAAACTACGTCAAGACACACTTTAAAATACCTTGAATATATAGTACCTGTGGCCTTTTCTGCACTGACATTTCTAGTTACACAATGGCAAATACTGCATATAAACCAACATATATATATCATGGCATGCAAAAATACACACCTGGAGATATATTTTCCAAGCTCAATTAGTCATTTAATGTAACTCTTTAAAGCAGGTGTTCTTTAAAATAAACTTACATTTATATTAATTTCAATCAATGCAAGTAACCTGTAGAGCGTTTAATTCACTAGAGGCAGAATATATAGCTACACTGTAATAGGGATAACTGGAAAATACCCCTTATTTCTTTGTTATGCTCACTTCCTGACACAGTTCAGAGACAGGAACTGCCACTTTATTCTTTAACTCATTATTTCTTAGTCCAAGTTTACATTTTGAGGCTCAACAAGGTCTTCGCCTTTAATGGGAAGAAGGAAACAGGCTTTTACACATCTCACACAGCAGGAACAGTACAGGTAAGTCACAAAGTAATGATGGCGTAGGCCTGTTTCCTTTAAGTTGTCTCAGTTTCAGGTTTACTGCACGCGGTTTACTCGGAAATTTGAGCAGAAAAGAATCATTATTAATGTTATTACTAACTGCTGCAAAGACCGTTGCTGCAAAGATGTCACATGGGGAAATGGCCTGTTGTCAAACTGCGCCAGCACATGCACAAAGTCCAGCCGCAACAGCTCGACCCTGAAACTAACCAAATAATTTAGCGCGTGCACGTGCGTGAGATACCTGTCGGGCCCCGCAGGGGAAGCTGGGATGGGATGTGACGTTGCTCGTTAATCCTCTTAGTTTAATAAAGCTGTAACAGCAGGCCCACACTTTTACCACAGAGGTTTCAGAAATCGATTTGATTGTATGAGAAGTCAAACGCAGACAAGGAGGAGCAGCTTCGGAGGGTAAACCCGTGTGAAGTGAGTTGGAGGTTTTTGTTTACGGGCTCGTGCAGGATGCTTCCTCGGCGGATGCTGTGGGGCGCCGTGATGCGTCAGGTCGCTCCGCGGCTGACCTACAGCACTGCAGCACAGCCGCAGGTAGGCCTGCTTCACACAGCATGTACTGCAAAACTGCGCTGATCCAACGCCTTCTCTAATGCACAGGAAACTATATTTCATAAATTTTAATGAACTGAATATTGATTAAATTTGCGGCCTTTGGACTGTTGGTCATTAAAAAAAAGGCCATTGAAGTCACTTTTGAGCAATTATACCAATTTGTTGTCCTACATTTTACAGAAAAAGCGATTAATTGATGAATCAGAAATTAATCAGCAGATGAACTGATAATGAAATATATATACTTAGTTGCAGCTCTTAAGTGATGGCAGCTCTAATTTCCATGCACTCATCTTTGCAGAAATGTTATTGCACACGGTCGCTTTGTCAATCTGTCACCAGGTGAAGCCAAAGAAGACCACATTTGGCCCTTTGAGTGACCAAGACAGGATTTTCACCAACTTATATGGCCGGCATGACTGGAGGTAAAAAACAAAATATGAGATAGAATCAGTTTTGCCTCAAATGACCTGAAACTTGGTGGGATTTACTTCTCCCTTTGTCTCTCTCTTCCCGCCAGACTCAAGGGATCCCTCCGCCGGGGAGACTGGTATAAGACTAAGGAGATCATTCTGAAGGGACCAGAGTGGATCCTAAATGAGGTGAAAATCTCAGGACTTCGAGGCAGAGGAGGAGCAGGCTTCCCCACCGGCATGAAGTGGAGCTTCATGAACAAACCTAGCGATGGCAGGTAGGAACAAGAAGAAAAAATCAAGGTCTGATATTTCAGAGACACTTGAGGCATGCATCACTGTCCACACGAGCACTGACACTCTGGTGATGTATGAGTGTATTGTGGGTTTCCTTCTTTCCTCCCTTTTAGGCCAAAGTACCTGGTGGTGAATGCTGATGAGGGCGAGCCTGGGACGTGTAAAGACCGTGAGATAATGCGTCACGACCCCCATAAACTAATAGAAGGCTGCTTGGTTGCTGGAAGAGCCATGGGCGCTCGTGCCGCGTACATCTACATCAGAGGAGAGTTTTACAACGAATCATCAAATCTACAGGTACACAAATTCACAGACGTATGACTCGTCGACCCATAGATGCTGTGTGTTTTATGCTATGTGTTGTCTCTTGAAACAGGTGGCTATTAATGAAGCATACAATGCAGGACTGATAGGAAAGAACGCCTGTGGCTCGGGGTACGACTTTGATGTGTTTGTGATGCGGGGAGCCGGAGCGTACATCTGCGGGGAGGAGACGGCCCTCATCGAGTCTCTCGAGGGCAAACAAGGGAAACCCCGTCTCAAGCCGCCGTTCCCTGCAGACATAGGTGAGATTTAAGTTCCTATGTCCGCTTTCCTACATGGGTTAATTATGCTTTAAGAAACTACAAAATGGGTTGATGTTGTAATTACAGTCCTCAGGAGGATCACTGCTTTTCTCTCTCTGCCTTAAGGGGTGTTTGGTTGCCCGACGACAGTTTCCAATGTGGAGACGGTTGCTGTGGCGCCTGCTATCTGTCGTCGAGGTGGGGCTTGGTTCGCAAGCTTTGGGAGAGAGAGTAACTCTGGGACAAAGCTGTTCAACATCTCTGGTCACGTGAACACACCGTGCACGGTGGAGGAAGAAATGTCTATTCCTCTGAGAGAGCTAATAGAGAGACACGCAGGTGTGTTTACGGTCCACCTCTGTGTTGATGCTGGTTTGCTAAGATGCTGATATGACTTCCTCTCTCGTGTGATTGGTGCAGGAGGAGTGAGGGGCGGCTGGGACAATCTATTAGGAGTGATCCCAGGGGGGTCCTCCACTCCCATCATCCCCCGCCATGTGTGCGATGATGTTTTGATGGATTTCGACGACCTGGTCCGTGCGGAAACTGCACTGGGAACCGCTGCCATCATAGTTATGGATAAATCGGTAAACAAATTCTAAGATAACATACACAACAAAATACAGTTTGCCTTAAAAGATAATCTGAGAATTGTAATTTTGCTCCAGACCGACGTGATCCGAGCCATCGCACGTTTGGTTGAATTCTACAAGCATGAGAGCTGTGGCCAGTGCACCCCCTGCAGAGAGGGTAAAGAACTGCAGAAATGCATCATCTGACCCTTTGATCTCTCCTTCCAGCAAACACTGACTCTGAATTCTTGGTGCTTTTGTCTTTGATAAGCCAGAGTAGGTGTGAAAACCTCAGTGAGATATTTGCTGGATGCAAAAAACTCATCAGATATACAAATGAAGTACCTGCACATTAGAATCAGAGCTCTTTTAGACTGGAACTGCCTTCATATTACCACCAGGGCCCATCGAAATGAGATTTTTGGGAGGGATATTAGGGAGCAAGAAATTTCTGGTATCTGATATATGGGGCAATTTTATATATATAAAGGCAGAATGTCCTACATTTTAACAAACTTTGTTCTAGAAATCAGTGCACTCAACAGTAAACATTAACTTATTAGTTATTAAATAAGAGACTGCCCTCTGCTGGACAAACTACATAATTACTCCATTTGATATCACTAGCTCAGGCATTTTTCTGGCCTTAAAAAACTGTTTTAATGACTGATACATTGATTGGGCCTTTATAACTACATATATGTGCCCAGTGGTGGGAGGAGAACTTTTTAAATGTTTCTGTTGAAAAAAAAACAAAACAAAAACATTACTACATATGTAAAAAATACTGCATTCAAAATTTTACATTGAGGGTATTAAAAGTTAAGGCACCATAAGTATCCAAAGATAAAGAAGTAATTAATTCAAGTCATGTGGGTATTTGCCAGAAGACTTGCTGAAGTTGACAGCTGATGGCCACTCTGCTTTTAGTGAGAGCATCTCTGTTGTATTTCCCTCTCTCTCCTTTAGGAGTTGACTGGATGGATAGAATGATGTGGAGATTCGTTCAAGGAGAAGCAGCAGTTTCTGAGATCGACATGATCTGGGAGCTCAGCAAGCAGATAGAGGGACACACAATCTGCGCCCTCGGGGACGGAGCTGCCTGGCCTGTGCAGGTGACAAAGCTGCTAATGACACACCGACTGAGGTCACAGGTTCTAAAAAGTACTAATATGCATTTTAACAAGCACCTCTCTTATTCTTCACTTCCATTTCTGGTCTGCAGGGACTGGTCCGCCACTTCCGGCCAGTCATGGAGAGCCGCATCGCTCAGTATAACAAGAAAAACCCTCCAAGAGAGCCAGAGATTGAGATGATCTGAAACTACGCAGGTGTCCATTTCAGCATTCAGTCCCTCAGAACAGTTGCAATATCTTACAATGTAATACTTAGCATTGTTTTTAACATACTATTTAAATGTGATATTCTTATTTGCACACTGCAAAGTTGTACTGCTTTAATGAAATGTCTTTGAACTTTGAAGTCATGATCATTGCAAAACTGTCACAGATATTTTTTTTTTCAAGGGTTTTCACACAGAGATGAGGGGACTATTTTATTAGAAAAATTCTGCAGGAAGTTGGTCATTTAAACCACTATTTACTGTGGCACACAGAACTGTTGACAGCTAATTGGCAAATGTGACAGACTCGGTTTGTGGTGATTTCTATGCCAAGCGTAGCAGCACAGAGTAATAAGAAAAATACACATAAAATATACAGACTCAAACACGGCAATAAATTAGGTTTATTTATTTCATTAAGTCATGAAATAAATTTAATAGGTTTACTACATATTAGTGCAGTATGATCTGTACAAAAAGACCAGAATAGAAAAGGATGATGTCACTGACTTGGACAGGGAACAGGAAAGAAAAGGGGTTGACAAAGTAGGAAAAACTGTATTAGGGATAAAAATTAATGTACTCAGTGATGTACAACATCATTGCTTCATGATATTGCTTTTACAAAGACACTATATTCAAACACTTCACCTGGCATGTGTTTTTATTCCATTCCAAATTAAACTTTTTAAATTAAACAGACTTTCTCTCATCTGACGATCTATACATCCACAAAATAGTT
>JAPZDX010000024.1:15763550-15778333 GCA_029783625.1 Naso annulatus
GTTGGTGCATGTGCAACATACTGCTTAAACACTGATTTACCAATAATACTGAAACAGTACAGGACAAATACATCTGTTGACAGTGAAACATCCCTCTCCTTTCTGAATCTGTTGATTTGGATAAATGACTCAGTGAAGTAATTACTGCAGTGACCAGTTGCATTGGAAATACCTTTGTATCACTTTACCAGAGTAAAGCCATTGGCAACTTGTAAACTTAGTTACTACAGTAATTAAGGACACATTATTTCACTAGCTTGAAAAAAGTTTGCAGATGAAGTTCGAACATGTGACACAGCTTACAAAAATTATCTCGATTGTCTCCTTGTAGGAAATATCGTTCTTTCACAAAGCAAAGTGCTATCTTTCCTTAGCATTGTTCGGTTTCAGTTTGCAAGCTAAGAATAACTCAATAGTCTTTGGTGTATTAATATGCATTACCTTTTCACACATACATGTATACACTCACATTATTCTGTCTTCTGTAAGTGAGACACACACGCGAACTATTGCGGTGGGCTGCTCTTCCGGCAGAGCTGATTTGCTGACGTCAGCGTCTGCTGACGGCGTCTTCGTTTTCCAGTCAATAATGTGTAGAAGAAAGGATTCACACACGAGTTTCCATAGGTCAGCCCTGTGAGGATACGATTCACTGTCACCTGCGTCCCTACTGGCACCGTCCGCAGCATGTCGGGCTGGTAGAGAGGCAGCAGCTGCCAGATCCAGAAAGGGAGGAAGCAGGCCCAGAAGGCCAGGACAATACAGAGGATGAGGAGCAGGACTTTGGGTTTGGGAGCACGGGGAGGACACGCAGTACTGCTCCCGCTGGCCCAGGCTGGCTTGGTTTGAGACACCCAGTAAAGCCGGCCTAGAGTAGCGTAAAGTGCTCCAATGGCCAGCCCAGGACCAAGAATGCTGGTGCAGAAGAGAACACTCAGATAAGCCTTAGAGCTCTGCTCGTCCCATGCCGGCACACACAGCTGGCCCTCCTGGTTCTCCCCGTCCTCCAAGTGCAGCGTGATCATCATGGGCAGACTAAGAGCCACAGCCAGACCCCAGGCCAGGCCTACACGCAGCAGGCCGGAGGAGTTGGAGGAGGAGGTGTGCAGGGGACGGGCCACTGCCCGGTAGCGGTCCAGACTCATGGCGGTGAGGGTGAAGATAGAGGCATGCATGGTGAGGAGGTCAAGGCTTAGGAGGAGGCGGCAGCCCAGCTCACCGAAGGCCCAGCCGGACGCCAGGCTGTCGTACACGATGAAGGGAGCAGTGAAAAGGTAGAGCAGATCAGCAAGAGCAAGGCTCAGCACCTGGAGGTGAAGAGAGGAGGAGGAGGAGGAAGAGGAGATGGGGAAGGAGGAAGTGGTGGAGGAACTTGCAAGGCAGGATGGTACAGGTAGTCTCATGAGGCAGCAGGCTGGTCCTGTTGTACGTCTTCTCCGGCCTCTCCTGCGCCTCAGCAGGAGGCCCAGAGTGTACAGATTTCCTGTGATGCCCAGCAAGGAGAGGAGGGAGAGGAGGGAGCAGAAGAGAGCTGTGGATGCCAGGCTGGGTGACGGAGAGATGGAGGGTGAGGAGGAAGGCACAGAGAAATTGGGGATAATAGGGAAGGTGTAAGGGGAAGGTGGAGGCAAAGAACCTGAGAGGTCCATAATATGAAACTATAAAAGAGTGAGAGTTAAAAGGAATAAAGCCAGTGAATGTTAAACCGTCTGTTTCAGATGCAGAGAGGAGGGAGGTGGAGCGGTTTGGGTCAAAAAGAAGAAACAGGTGGAGAAGAGAACAAAGGGATATTTTGTTAGTTTCCATCAAGATTTTCCTATTCTGTCTGGTTTACTGAGATTTTCTTTTAGTTATAGATACCTTATGAAAGACAAAGCTAAACTGATTTGGATCTCCGTGCTGCAAAGTGATTTATGTGAATCTTGACACCAGATAAAGTAAATAAAGTCATGTATAAACATAGTAGAGATGAAAATGTCAGCAAAACCAGGGTGGTTTATGTTTTAGCAGAGATCTGCTCGGCGGCTGGCACCGCTGGTAGAGTTTTATAGTTTCACAGAGAGCCAGATGAGGCTGTCATGGTTTTAGTAAAATAATTGGATTTTCAGAGTAGGAGGGCTCCAACCGAAGACTGTAAATCTGAGCTGAAACCTCCAAACGCCTGCAGCTTTAAGGTCAGAAGTAGGGCAACAGTGAGGTCAACTGGGACACAAAAATGTGCAAGAGAGCTAACACAACTTAGTTGTTTCTTACAAACAAATCATTGTCAAGTTTTAGTTTAGAATTCTGGGTGAAGTTGTGCGTTTTTGCGCACTGTTGGTTTGGATGCGAACCGGTGCGTGGCAATCTACCGAGCCGGTGGATTTGGCAGCGAGGCAGACAAGACTAACAACTGTGCTGTGTTTGATTTTATTTATTGTATTTTGATTTTAAAAAAAGAAATAAATTAAAATCTGTCCGGTTTGCATGCCAGTGACAATTTGCTGCCTCCGGAGAGGATCGTGGTCATGTATCCACGTCGCCTCATTTGAAAGTTTTAAGAATACCTCTCGTCAAAGATCGATGATTATCTGGAGAAATGTAATCTGCAGCGACATCAAAGCCGACGCGGGGAGCCCGACAGAAACGGCCTGTATGACACATGGTGACCCGGGCTGCACCGGGGTTAAGAGCTACTGTTGAACTGTGGAGGAGCAGCCAGACCCCCGCCGCGCTGCGCGCCTCCACGCGTTACCGGCTCCCTTTAAATAACAGCTGCGTTACATTCATGACATTACCTTATCTACAAAATAGGCCTACTCTTTGCAGACGTTTTTCATTTTTTGTCTAAAAGCCATTTAAATTGCGATGTTTTATGCAAATGTGTGTGCGCGTTTTATGAAACTGATTGCTCTTAAACTTTAACACCAAAAGTAAAGAACTTACGCGCATTAAGACGCACAGTTTTACGCCTCTTGAAATAATTAACCTTGGCATCCACAAAGTTTAAAGCGAACGTTGTTTCACGACACAATGAGAAAAAGAGACTGTGGTCGCATATTTGCCTATTCTTGCGCCTCAATTGGTGCGTAAGTAAAATGAGCCATAGTTTAATGATACACTGTTTATATGGATGCATTAATGGACCAATAATTCAGCAGATTTCTCATTCTTACCTTAAAACTGTTTGATCCCAGATGCTGTGAAAATAAAATTCCATGGATTTGTTTGGTAAAGAAACTCAGTTCCCATTTTGAAAAATCCATCTGGATCCTTCAGGCACTTAGTCAGAGTTCTTCATCCTCAGCGGGATGAGGTGGAGGTCTGAATATATGTGGTGACAGTCTGCCCCCAAACTTTGTGATCTGATCTGTGCTGTGTGTCTGCTCAGTGCTGCTCTCCTCTCCTCAGCCCAGTCTTTGATGTGTGTGAGTCATGGAGAGGAGTGAATGTGTGTGTGGTGCATTTGTGTGTGTATGTGTGTGTGTGTGTGAAGGGGGTGGGATGGGATGCTGAGGTAGGGGGCTTATTGTGGATAGAACTGAATATTAAAATTAAGATGTTGTTCTAGATGACATTCGTTCTTATTTATTCGAAACAGATCAAAATATATCAATAACCTTCCTAATCACATGTCTCACCTTTCAACAATTAATGATGTTGGTATCAGTTACAGGAAGGATATCTGAAAATCTGTTATTGCCATGTCAAATGGTTTTTGCGGTTGAAATCTACTTGGTACTATCACCTCAAAACATCCACTTTCGGGGAATTGCACTACAGCTGCTTTAATTTATGACTGAAAAACAGTGTGAGTAAGCCAGTCCACAGCTGTGCTGAGCATGGTGTAAGAATTTAAATTATAGATGTAGCTAATATTAGTGTTTGTTTTAAATTCTTATATTTTATAACCACATTTTGGATGATTTACAGTGTTTGATTATGGTTTGATGACTCTGTAATGGTTTCAATACGTTTAAGCCAGGCATAAATCTCACAAACTCCCTGCAAAGACGCACAAATCTGACCATAAATGGTATTGAAACATCAGATTTTGGCAAATCATAAGGTGCTGTGCGAGTTCCAGATATGGCTACTATTAAGATCTGAAAGCTATCAATTTATTGTGATTGATTTGTAAAACCTGTGCTTATTTAGTTATTACTGACACATGGATTTTGAAGCATACTTTATCTCACTATATGCACATAAAACAAAGAATCTAAGTGATGAAGATAAAAAGAAAAACACGAAAGTCTTCATGGTTTTCCTGTCTTTATGACTCACATCTATTTTAGTCCCTCAGCAATAAAGAAAACCTTGCTGCTACAAAGCCAGTAGCAATAAAAACAAAATGATGCATTTACAGTTCACACATGCAGAAACAAATAGCGGTTAAAAAAAAAAAAATCAAATATTTTGCTGTGGATTAGCATGACCCTTGATTGTTGTACATGAGTGGATACAGAGCCATTAGAAAGGCTCAAACCTGGATCATCCCACGATTCCATCTGTGACGTCCTATTGGACATTATAGTGTTTTTTTTCAATTCTTAATATGCACAGATTATAAGATAGTGACGGTATATATTGGATTAGTGGTTTAAGAAACCTGTCCTGCAAGCAGAAGGTCGTGGGGTTGATCCTTAAAGCAGAAACCAGTCTATGAAAAGCCAGATTGTCTTTGACTCTGTTTGGGAATATCTTGTTTCTGCTTGATATCAGAAAAATGTAAGCATAAATATAAAACTGCACAGTCGATTCTTTCAGCAAGATTGAATTTGACTGTGTGGAGTTTAGACTCTCAGTGGGAAGGGCAGAGAGACGGACGCACCGAGCCAGCGTATCATTGGTATTTGCTGTCATTTCATGGCGCTCTGCAATAACTAATGCACTTCAACTCTGACCCAATGTCAATACCACACCAGCTCATGTTCAAACACGAGGCACCTCGCCCCCCCACAGGGGCTTTATATGATGATTTGGTGTTTAAATTATAGAGGGAATTAATTATCCTGCATACTTTCCTGTATCAACATTTGTCTAATGTCAGAGAAAAGTTTACCTGGTAGATGTAATAAGTATCCAGGCTTTAAGCTGTGACAACATCACAGAATAAATGGCTCTTTCAGTCAGTTATCAAAAGCAACTTACAGATGCCTGTTATTCACCGAGTTGTTTTTGGCCCGGTCGTTGTTTAACCCACAACTGTGGTTTGCCAGCTTCAAGCTGCTGAACAACTTGGAAGTGATTTAGTTGTGACTAGCCAGTAAAATGTGTAGGCTGTGTGCCTCATGTTGGTGGTGGGGAGTCCACGTTGGCGGCTTCATACATGTGCTGGCGTACATAAGATAGACAGAGACAGGCAGTAAAGACGGGAGAGGGACTGGTGGAAGGGGGGGACATACCTCTCCCCACGGGGTGTGAGGAATTTGAACAAATACCTGGCACAGGCATGCCAAAATAGGAGGGTGGGTGGTGGACCATGGAGGCATGAGAAGCCCCAAGATCCCTCATACAAGGACACGGGTGGGTATAACAACTGAATAGATAATAGATGGAAATGGAGAGGAAGGCATGAGTGCCAGGGTGGCACAAAAAGTTTAAATGATTAAATGAAGTGATATCAGGAGCTCTCCTGGTCTCAAATTTACATAGAAGTGGAAAAAAAGAGCAGGAGGGATTATAAACTGTGAAACCAGACATTTGGAAACGGATATTACTTAACTTGAACATGTAAACATGGAAAAAAGGGAGTGGGGGGCAGTGAAAGTGTTTGAGTGCTGTGCTGTTTATTTGTCTTTGTCAGAACACACCAATCTCAGTGTGTGCAGACACATTATATAATTTCTAATTACATTTACCTGAACTGTGGGCTTTGTTCTCTTGTTTTGATCTGCTGTGCACGTGTTTGCCCTGATAGTTATTCTGTGTCAGTCTTTAAAATGCTAATATGAAAGATCTAAAGAGGAAAGCTTAGAAACTCGTGTGCTCACCTGTGTGTGATCATGAATGATGCTGTTAAAATGGGGACTAGGTTGGTGATTGTTACTCTGTACAAAGGACTGGATTTCATCATTACTAACATGATTAACTGTGCTGTTAATTGAACATTATTAGTATATTTACCTTACGAAGTCTATTTTCATTTGCATGTTGTAAAATAATTCCTCCAGCAAAGTCTGTAGTGAAGTGCAATTTATTTTTTCTTTGCGTCATTTGTTAAATCTGACTATATAAGTAACTCACTATAACTTATGAGTTTACATTTTTGGTCATATATAGAAATAACTGTTGTTCATATTAGTTTGCCTTCTAGCATCACCAGACCCATCTGGCGGAAAGTGTCTGTCTAATCATTTTCCCTGTGCAAAGGGGCTTTTTATGATATTGGTTAGTCTTGTGATAATTTTCAATCTATTATTTTGTCTATAAAATGTACCAAAATAGCACAAGAATATATCTCTTTACTATTTCCTAGGACGACATCTTGAAATGGCTTGTTTTGTTCAACCACCAGTCCAAACCCCAAAATTTGCTATTAACTCTGACGAAACACAAAGAATAAATTTCTTAGGCAATCTTAATGGTTGCCAGTTGTTTTTCTGTTGACGAATAGATCAATTAATTAATTCCGCTCTTACAAGTGTTTTCATGTTATACAGCTTCTTTTTAATAAACTCGATCAGGTGATAGTAGTTTCACTAACAAAAAGACAGAATGGATTAGATTGGACTCTGTCCTCATATGCTGACATGTTTCATTATACTAATTGTGTGTTTGTCCCATAGAAACGTTTTCTGCCACATATTATATTCATGAATTTCTGCACCTCAAGTGTTTTGACATCATGGGGCCAAATGGGCCTCTGAGGTGTCTTTGTGCTACTGGGAGTTCACCGGAGGTTGAGCGTGTGAAAACAAAATGGAGCCTGAGATCACAGTCAAACTCCCTTGAAAACACAGTCTTTGTTATTCTGTATATCTTCATCTATTTATGCTGCTCGCCCAAATGAAGGGGCCGTAACGTGTCCCATCAGTGGGCAGTCACAGTTTGACAAACGCCCAACACGTAAACATCATCAGCTCCCTAACCTTTTCCTGGCCGTCCTTGCTTTCTTCATTCATTTCATTAATTAGCTTACCCATTTCTAAACAAGCTGACAAATTGCCTGCCGGTTGACCGTCCTCAGTCCTGCAGTCTTGATTAAATGGGCGGACATTTTCTCGTGTGTGACAAACGGTTGCAGGCTGATTCACAGCTTGTGATGAGTTATTGATCCCCCCCACCACCACCACTACCACCCCGCCTCTGCCTGTCTGTCTTTACAGTTACACATCAAAATTTTCCTGTTTTCTCAGGAAGAAGTCAGCGTTTGTGCTGCGCCAGCACACTGTGAGCTTTAGCCTCAAGTAGTTTCTGCTGTCCTTTTTTTACACATTGCGTCGTAACAGGTAGCGCACTCTTGATTTCAAGTAAAATGTTATTATTTAAATGACAGAAAATAACAGAGCTGATAGATATTTTTTCTTATTCAAAGCAAGCTTTTAAAGAAAAAGAGAAAAAGGAGTAATAGTAAGCACAGTGGGGGGAAAGGTATTTATATCCTTTATTTAAGTAAAAGTAATAATATATAAATCTTAAAAATACTTTATAACAAGTAGAAGTCCTATGCTCAAGATTTATGAAGTAATTGTACAAAAGTAATACAACAAAACATATTGGAAGTATCAAACCGTACTAATTTGGCAGCAGATTGGCCCCCTTTCATCGTAATGGTATTTTTCACTATTTTATAAAACAGGACATCTCAAGATGTCACCTTGGCTCTGGGAACACTGGAACAAAAACTTAATTGTAGAAAATAAACATAACCTGTTTCTGCAGCCGTTGAAAATAACAGCAGATCTCATTTTAAGTTTGGTGCCCTTGAACAGATTCAGCTGTTCCTGACATTAGAGGACCTGTTTACCTGCATCCACTCTTTAGTAAGTCAAAACTCTCCCAACAGCTCTGTCTGCAGAACAGAGGATCTTTCCTCATTGTTGGGTAGACTGAGGTTGACACCACACGTCGAACCAAAGTGTGCTCACCCCTGAAATCACAGAGCTCTACATTTGGACCTTGTGTGACCATGACAAAATCTGGAACCTGTTACAAGAGTTAGAGCCCGAGTCTGCAGCTCCATCTGCAGAAATGAGATTAGCCTTTCACAGTCACAGAGGATGTTATCATAGCAGCAGACATCTAACCAGCCAGCGAGGACACCAGGCAGGGTAGTTCTCTTATGCCTCGCCCATTATTTACCCTAAATAGGTCTGAAACCAAGTCACAGAATAGACTTTGCTTGCCTCCTCTGATAAGCATCTTTCAAGTTGTAAAAACACCCTGAGGTGTGAAGTTCAGCTCCTTTAGTGTCTGCACAGCTGCTGATTTTAAATCTTGGCTTGTAATTAGGCCCTCAGAAACCAGGTGTGTACCCCCTGGTCAATCTTAAGCTATCCACTCTGATGAGCTAATCACCAGTTTAGAGAGAGAACTTCAGGTTCTAAACTGAGGCACTGATCTTTAACTGCCAGTTCCTTAAGCCAAAAAATTGTTTCAATCTGCCCACTGGTGGCTCACAGTCAGCACTGCATCCTCAAATACTCAGCCAATAATAATGCTGGACTAATTATGCATGCCTTCAGTGAGGACATACACAGTCTTACCCCCCGGTTCTGCTAACCTGCTGCAAATACAGTATATCCTATCAGGTTTCCAAACCACTGTTGTACATCTGATGATTCATTGGTGAAAGCAGCCCATGTATGAAGCTAAATAGTGGAAATGTTGCCTCACTGTTGAGCAGGCAGAAGTGAGCGCTGCTGGTGATCACATGCTTCATTTCTAGTTAAACAAATAAAAAAAGGAAAGTTTTATTCCAGATGTACATATTTCTCTTTGTTTTTAGGCTGCAGCGCCTGCAACGGCTAACCACGATCACATCAAGTCAAACATTATTTACATGACATAAGAAATTCCGGTCACAGTTTACTAGATTTTACAAGTTGTTCTTCTCATGCATTCATTGCCTTTTATTGGAGAATTTATTGCAGAGAGGTGACAGGAAATGAGTGAAGTGATAGAGATGCTCGCAATGTAAACTTAGCAACAGAATAACTTTAATGCAAAAACAGCTCAAGGAGAGGAACATGCAGCAAAGATTGCTGGTTGCATTAGTTCCTGCAGTCCTGGTTGATGCCTTAAACCTAGCAGCCACTAGGGGGAGCCTTATTAGGTTGAAGTAAAAATGAGGGAAAACGCTTAAAAATACAATAAAATAACTTAATATCACGTGTTTTGTTATACATGTAATTTTTAGTAATAGCATATTGAAATATTAAATGCCGTGCCCGTCTTTGTAGTTGCCTGCCATCCAAAACATTATTCATAATGTTATAAACTGTCAGTGTTGACCTGGTGATGACCAAGTGCTCTATCTCAGCACATCTTACATAAACTATGGATTTACTGCTATGCGCCTTTTTTTTTTTTTTTTTTTTTTGACATTTACCGTAGTATTTTCAATGGTCTTTAAGACATCTTGCAGACGGGGGATCCCAGCTAAGATAGCCCAATGTTATTTGGAGGACCTTGATATGGAAAATTTTGAGCTCCTGCCACCATGGCAACGTCACACTTAGAAAAAACAAGCCTAGTTTCTGGCCCCTTTCTCTCCGGATAAAATTTGTCAACCTAAATTGACTCTCAAATATCTTTCTGCCACATTTGAACTTGCAATATAGCCAAACCAAACCATCGTAGCATGAAAGGTTGTTTGTCTCGTGTCTACTGTAATAATATACGGCTCAAACAGAAGGGACAGTTGAGTATTTTCTTCATTTTTACGTTTCTAGTTTTCCTCAGCTTCGTGTATTTCTGATCGTTCACAATGTCTGACATCATCATCCCCCCTCCTTGTCTCTCTCTCTGCCTCTGTCCCCTCCTCCCGCACAGTTTTCCATGGGTCAATTACAATTATTGTTTTTACACAAGCAGTTATGCAATTTGAAATAACCATGGATGCTCAGTTAAAACTATAATCTACGTAACATTGATTGGACTTATTGTCCTGTCATAAACATAGATTAAGATTATCCACTCACAGACTCATAGACAAGTAGGTGACAAGTAGGCTATCTATCTATCTGTCTATCTATATACATAGAAATATGTAGATATATAGATATAGATATGTAATGAAACCATTGTTTTGATACCCAGCTGTTTATGTTGTTACATGTAGCTGACTGTTGTGACTGCTGCGTCATGTCTTCAATCTGATCCTTACTTCCATAGAATGACAGAGCTCATGACATCACAGGTCACCTCTTGGGCGCCGTGACTGAGATTAAGTTAGATTAAGCTTTAGTAAACACATTGTCCCTTTCTCTCTCTCTCTCTCTCTCTCTCTCTCTCTCTCTCTCTCTCACTTACACACACACACACACGCAAACACACACACACACACATAAAGTCAGGTAATCTGGCCATACTCATTGGTCACTGTCTGGCCTTCTAATTAAAATTTACATTGAAAGTCAAATGAGCTGTAGGCTTCAGCACTGACCCATTCAAAGATGTAATAGCCAACTATGTTAAAGGCTGTGAAGTTCACGGTGTCTCTCTCTCTCAGACAGCTTTTACAAACTTCCATCAAATATTATCATCACTAATTTAACATTAGCTCAAAAATGTATTGAGGGAAGGTAGTGTAAGATATTAGGCATTTATGCATAATTTAAATGTATTTAAATTAAATTTATTTATGTATGCATAATTAATAATAAATTAGACATTTAAAAATCATTTTTAGTAGTATAAATAGGCCTTCTCCTAGTTCATTAGTAATTCGTCCAGGCTAATATGTTTGATACAGTAGCCCATGTGAGAAAGTCAGAATTATACGATTAAACAACAACAACAACAACAACAACAACCTCCATAGTAGCTACAGTCTAATCGGGATCAGTAATTCACGTGTATATCGCATCTAAATCGCAATTTAACATTGATTAATGAGACATTGTGGTGTGACAAGGTCACTCAGGCAGCCCGGAGAGGCGCGTGGTAGTCTTTGATTGGGGACAGATAGCGTCGCAACGTGAGCGCGCTCATCCGCCACCCGAGGGCTCGCGGACAGCTGACAAGACCGCAGCACAGGACAGCTCGCGCACGTTTTGCAAACATTGGTTTCTGAAATATTTAGAATTTGGTTAACCGCGGCGGTTAAATCGACGTCGTCGAGACGCACTTAATTAACGGGAGTATAATATCAACTGCGGGTAAGTCTGACTGAATTTAACTGCGCAAGAAGTTCTCAAACAGCACTTTTTTTTTTTTTTTTTTGTAGAAAAAAAAGTTGTTTGGTTTATGCTGTGTTGTTAGTAAGGATGACTGATGGCAAAAAAGCAGGCGAACTCGTTTAGTTTAAGTGGCCTATAGTTAACTCTGAAAAGCTTCAAAGGTTAAGCCGTTTTAAAATTTTTGGTTTTTGGTTCTCACATCAGGGACATTATCGTAATCCCTGCTGTTATTTAGCAAACTTACAGTATAAATTCTGATTTGCGGTGTTGCCAGGTTGCAATGGAAACTCAAAGAGGCGATTCTTTGCATAAAAATAGAGCGTCTGTCAGGTTTAGTCTCTTAGAATTTGGTCCAATAATGTGTTAGAGGCCTTATTGCTGCTTTTGGAACCAAAGTTGTGTTTTAAAGGCATTTTACTGTAAAAAACATAACTTGGAGGCCTTGCACAGCTGTAAGATAAAAATGAGAAAAAGATGTTACTGTCGGGGGAACAGTAATAAAGCAATGACAGAGCGAGAGTCCTGAACAGATAAGGGGGCCTTAGAGCATAGTGTGCCCTCCTGATTTAGAATTAATCCTTTTTTGTTTTTGTGTACTGATAGAAAACACAGCTGTGATTTGAAATAGGTTTGAAAATTACGTAGCCAAGGCCTGCTGCTCCTGAACTGGGGAAAAAAAAAACCCTGAAAGAACTGCTGTGAGACATTTATACAGTAGCTACATATGATTTGCCATTTTGAAAGGATGCTCTTTTCTTTTGCAAAGTACACACCTATAGTACAAAGAGAAGGTTAAAAACTGCAACTGTGGAAATACTGGTGGATAAGTGTAAATCAAATTGCAAGACATTGCCGAGGGTTTTCAGGGAGGCACACTGGGTAAAAAGACCAAAATTAATGAATTATAAGATGACAGCAGATGATTCTTGCAAAGAGTGCTTACGGTTACATTTTGTAAAACTTGATTTGTATTGTAAACTGTGCCTCGGTCAACTCTGCCTGCTTTATAATGTTGACCATTTCAATTTAAAATAAGTTATTTGGTCAATGCACGGGGGTAGCGTCCAAGGCGATTAGCAAATAATTACCATTAATAGTAGCCTATCGCACTTTCATGAAGTAAGAGGCAACGCAAGCAACAGTTTAAAAACAAAACATGACCGAGAGCAATGACGCACAGGCCAGGATATGGTGGTGTTAGTCCATATTATGGGTTGAGCTCCAAAAATCCTGGATCTTACACCTCACATAGTAGAACAAAATTTTACGAGACTCTCCCTGTTTGGTAAAACGCCCACATCTCTCAAATGTCATTCCCCATTTTGTCTCTAGCCTCTTGGATTAAAACAGAAGTAGATTAAAATATGTCATAACTGATGTCATGATTTTGTTCAAAAGAGATGGAAATCCCGACTGATATGGGGTTTTTTAAGGTCGATGCCGATACCCATATCAGGGAGCAAGAAAATCCAATATTTGTGACTAGTGTTTTATTTTATTTTTTTGACACCAGCCACACTTTTAAGACAAAACTGAATGGAATAAATAATAATAAATGTCCCCCCGCCCTGCATACAGCCAGAAACTGAAGGCTGATAATCACCCACTCTGGTGGGCAGAGAAATGAAATGAAATGAATTAATAAATAGCCCACAAATACTGTTGATGTCTTCACATGTAGCTAATGTTAAAACTAATAGGGTTCAATGAATTTGAGGTGTACATGTAAGAGCTTGTAAGCCTCCTTTGCATAAATGTTACATATATGCAAATGAGCCATGTGCTTGATATCCAAAGTATCTGTGATCTTGATAAGACAGAGAAGTTCAGCAGTTCTAACACGGTGAATCAATAAAGATAATAAACTCCCACCTGAATGTCATTGTAAGGGAGATTAATGTAAAAAGAAGGCTAATAGAAGACAGGCGTTGGTCAAACAGATATGAGGGAGAGTGATGAAGAGGAACCTGCTCATTTTGGTCATTTGCAAGTCAAAATACATCTGGACATCAATGCTCAAGTTGAGCAAAATTTAGTTAGAATTTCTGGCATCTAGGTTGCACATAATCTTTCCTTTGACAGCATTTTAATGACTTTATTTTAGATTCTAACTACAATCATTGAACTGCTGTTAAAGTAACAATTACATCAGTAAAAAAAAAACAACAACAACTCACTTTTAAGTCACCAAATCAGTGTGTACTGGGAAACAGAAAAGAAAGGCTGGAGCACAGAAAGTAAACTACTGAGAGTCAATTTCAATGGTCTCTCTGAATCAGGAGAGCTGCGTTCAAAGCAAAAATGTTCCGAATGTGAAAGTATAAAACAAATGAAGTCATTTAAGAAAGATTCAGCCTGTAAGAGAAATTTATACATACGTTACTGGGACATTATGACTGCAGACAATACTGTTAAATCATCAACAGATCTACAGATCAGTTGACAGATCTGCACAGAGTAGCAGGTGTGTATCAGAGGTATAATGAATGCAAAGTGATGCAGTTGTCTGGTTTATTACATCATAAAGCTCCTTGTTGGCTCTCAGCGCCGTCGTTCACCACTACTAACATTGACTCATGGTGTCAGTGTGTTGCCCTGCTACCACATACAGCATCACTGTTCAGCTTTCAGTCAGTGCTGCACATGTGAGTCATGAGAGTGGGAACTGTAGGAGTTTCTTTGTCAAAGAAAGTGAGACATTTAAAGGGAGAAGCTTGAGTTCTGCTGAGCAGTTCACCTGAGGACAGTGACTGAATGTGACTGACCACTGAAGGGTGCGGTAACATGTGATACTCAGCTGTCTGTTCAGTGTTGGGAGCATTTTGACGGTAAATCTGCAACGATTAATTGTATAATTGATCAGTTGATTGATAGACAATTAATCGCCATCTATTTTGCGAATCCATTAATCGTTTCAGTTATTTTATAATTAAAAAGTAAAAAGAATCGCTGGTTTAGCCTCTTAAATGTGAGGGTTTGTTGCTTCTCTGTGTCATTTCTGATAAATGAGGGTCTGTGTATTGGGCTGTTGTTTGGACAAAAGAAGCGTTTGAAGACGTCACATTTGGCTCTGGGAAAATGAGAAGAGCATTTTTTGACATTTCATAACAATAAACAACTAATCGGCAAAATAATCGGCAAAATAATTGTTAATGAAAATAATTGTTAGCTGCAGCCCTATCTGGCAGACATTTAAAGTTTTATTTTATTTAGCAAGATGTCTACCAGGGACGGACATTTCAGTAAAAATGCTTATTTATGTTTACCTGGAACTATCTGACCATTCTTTTACCATGAAGTAGATCTTTTAAAAAATCGATATTAATTTGAAAATTTGACAATTATGACCTCACTGTAATATCTACTGTGATGATTTCAGTATTTGTGCAAAAAGGTAGACTGGTTATACGCACATCACGTATTTCAGGTGCAGGGCTAATGCAAAAACATAGTAGA
>JAPZDX010000024.1:15824006-15835404 GCA_029783625.1 Naso annulatus
CACACACACACACTCAAACACACACACACACATTCAAACACACACACACACACACACACACACACACACGCGCGCACACACACACACACACATCTGCCTCTCACAGCCTCGACAACTCAGGAGTGAAGGAGTGACATGCACACATAACACTAGTTTGTAAACGTCATTTAGGATGAAAGATCTTAACTTCAGAACAACCTCACTGAAAAACAGGAAGTGTAAAAATGAGATTTTACAAAGATTCAACAGGAATTGATTTTTATTTTGTACCAAACTGTGACATAAAAACAACATAACAAAGACTGGAAATTTCTACAATACATCTCTGTAATACGCCTGTGAGAAACTAAACTACATCTCCCAGAGTTCCAAGGGGAAAGTGAATTATAATCAGTTAGCTCCGTGATGCTGTACAGTGATGAGAGGGCAGAAAACATCATGGGGGTTATGTCTTTTACATTTGGAGGTATTTTAAAACTAAGCCATGTTTAACCCTTTGATGAGGAAATACAATCTGGTTTCACGAAGGGCTGCTGGAGGATGAAAATACTTCTGAAAGGTGTTGAGACAATCTATAAACGTGTGTCCTGAAGAAGATGACGTCAAATGCACACATGGAACAAAGAAATCATCTTCCATACATGTGTGTGATTAGTGCAAATGTGAGCTCTGACAATTTCATATGTCAGTTTTTAAAAAAAGTAAGAAACTTGGAACAATCCAGCAAACAGAAAGATGAAACAATGGAGAATAAACAACATGTAGAAGGTGAGTTAACAAAAGAAAAAATGGCAATTAGTAACTAATGGTTTCATAATATATTGATCTCATTTTCATGCAATTTTTCAA
Organism: Naso annulatus; assembly: GCA_029783625.1. Taxonomy (NCBI): domain Eukaryota; kingdom Metazoa; phylum Chordata; class Actinopteri; order Acanthuriformes; family Acanthuridae; genus Naso; species Naso annulatus. The sequence goes on from JAPZDX010000024.1 coordinate 15,824,856, forward strand.
AGTGTGAAGACACAAACAGCTGACCATAACAAGCAGTCATCATGCAGTGAATCTGCTTTAAAGTTGTATAACGTGATAAATCCTTTTTCTGTAGGTTAGAAACAGTAAGTTGTTAGACAAAGCAGTAGGTCGTAGCTATTAGATAGTTTCTTTGACTAAAGTTTTAACATATTGCTTCAGAAATTTGAATTTGTATACGTAATTTATATCCAATGTGAACTTAAGTTATTGATCGCCGGTTATTTTCTGGAAGCATGTTAGTCTGATTTTTTCCGCTCCTGCTGGTGATTCATACTTTTCAGTTTTGGTCGCAGCCTCGGGCCTCAGAGGTGAATTTGCATGGAAGACCTTTGTGATGGTTTAACTGGTTTGAGTTTGAGTTACTGTCGCAGTAACATGACTAAGAAAAACCTGTGGAGAAATGTATTAATTGATCTTTTTATCCAAAGGAGAACATATTTCGACAATTATCCTTTTTTTTTCTCATTTTAGACTGATTTACACATCACATTATATGTTGACAGACATCTTGTACATTGTAATTTTGATTTTTACTGAGTAACTGTGTAAATTATTGATCAAACAAAGCTTTTTTTGTGTTTAACCAAATGGTGGGCGTATGGATGAGAAAAAGGGACTTAAAGTTGTAGAAAACGTAGAGTAGCAGTAGAATAGAGTAGATGGCAGGAGTCTGCTGGAGTTATTCTTGGTAAAATAAACTCTGCTAACAGTTTCTGTGTAGAAGATTGTAGAATAAGTGAGCACTCAAAGCATTTTCAGAAAAAGTAGTATTAGATTTAAAAAATGACATTGACGAGGCACTGAGGAATGAATTTTTATAAAGCAAATGAAACAAAAGTAGAAATGACGTGCGCAGCTTGATGACGCTGCTGTGAGGCAGAAAATGTTTTGTCAAACTTGGTTTTGAAAATGTTTGTCCTGTTGCTGAAACGTCCCCATTTTCCTCAGCATGTTTTATTTATTTTTCACTCGACCTTCTTCAGCACCTGTTTGCCTGTCATAGCTTTAAAGCTGTCTGGGAACTTAATGAGACGTCAAGTTTTTGACACACACACATAGCATTGTTTTAATGTAATAGTTTTAACAGTTTTGGAATTATGCTTATTTGCTTTTCTGCAGGCATATATGAGAAAGTTGACACCACTTTTATGTCTGTAAGATGAAAATGAAGCTACAGCCGGCAGCTGGTTAGCTTAGCTTAGAGTGAGGACTGGAAAGCGGAAACAGCTAGCCTAGCTTTGTCCAAAATTAACAACATACATCTCCCAGCACTTCTAAAGCTCACTGATAAGATACTATATCTGTTTTTTAATCTCTGTTTTTACAGGTGGTTACATGCCTGACATTTTCTTGGCAAGTACAGCTAGCAGAGACTCTGGAAAGTGATTGCCCCCAGCCAAGAAAAAGTCTGGCAAATAATTCCCTACAAAACCCAAATTGCTGTTTCTGCACGTTTGTCATTCAGATTAAAGAAACCAGTAAACTCATTAGCTTTGGAGATCATGGTAGTTCAGTTTTGTTAATTTAAGGCAGAGCCAGACTGTTTCCCCTGCTTCCAGTCTTTAAGCCAAGNNNACCGTAGAACTGTTCCTTTGAAATATAAAGAATGTGACTTGTGCTTTAACTTTCAATTGGAACTAATGAGAGATAAGATTGTGTTGCTGAATGTTTTCTTTTTGTTCTGGATAAATAATGGGTTCTGTATATACTGCATGTCAAAGGCTTAGTGATTTTGTTGGTGTTTACCGTTAGTTACCTACAAGTTCAGCTCAGTAGTTTTCGGTAATCAGGGTTATCAGTACTGCTCGCTCTTCTTTCTTCTGTTTTAAATGAACAAGTCTATATTTGAAAAAAACAGCGATGCAGAGCTAACATCCGTACTGACAAAACAAAAACAATTAGCATGTACGTCCTACTTCTATCCATACATTCAGACATTTTCAGACATTAAACTTTTTATTTTTGCCATGCCGCATTCACTCTGATTCAGTTAGTGACAAGTGAAGACAGATCAAACCAGTTGGGTCAAGAAAGAGTTTGACTACTGACGACATATATTTAAAGCCCTATTAAAGGGTTTAATTTTTTTATTTTCTGTATGTAAAATTTAATTTTAGCAGTATGCAAAGAACTTTGTTTGATGCTTTGTTTTTTTTTAAGATATTGTGTAAATGCTGCACTTTACACATGACCAGAGGAGATAAACATTGCCGGACACCGTCGATACATTAAGTCCGTTTTGACGCGTCGCAGTTTATCTCAAAGAGGCCGACATAGCGTTAAGCCAAATGAGCTGACATCAGGTGTCATGGCACAATCTGTCACTCTGAAATGTTCTCTCAAATGTAATGGTCTCAGAATGTCATTTAAGCGTCTAGAGGTGGCGACTTCGTTTACGCCTCGATAGACCAAAATCTAAAGACGTGAATTTAACTGCTGGATCGAGAGCAGACATGTTCTGTCCATGTGTAGCAAAGAGACAAGGCCGGTACTTCTCTGAGGTGTTATTTTTCTCTCTGTGTTTGTTAATGGCTACTGTGGAACTTGAACATTTTGGAAAAATGTGTTTTATTGTTTTAGCCTTTTTTTTGTTAATGATGCTGTAATTATAAAACATCTGACTGGGGTTACCTTTAATATATGTCGTTGGTTTTGATCTTTGTGTTTCTGTGTGTTTCTTTGAGATCACAAGCTCTGCTGCACACTGTGGTGGACAGAAAGCACTTTTAATCAAGTACTGCACTTAAAAACTTCTTTGAGGTTCTTGTACTTCACTTGAGTATTTCAGTTTTATGTTACTTTGTACTTATACTCCACCACACTTCAGAGGAAAAAAATGTTGTTCATTGCACTGCACCACATTTATCTGATAGTATTGACTACCAGCTGCTTTAGAGATTTTAATTGATACTTTAAACAAATTTGGCTAATAATACTAATGTACTAACAATACTTATGTACTATTACTGTTACTAAATTACTGAAGCTGTCTTGTATGGAGTGCTACAACACTGTTACGTATGCACACTTATTATCTTCTTGTCGACACCCAAAAAGCAGTTATTAGCCTTGTAAGTTTTTATTGTTGTGCATGAATGTACATAAATATATATTTCACCACTTTAAACACCAACGCTGCAATAATACTACTGTCATTCATAAACAGACTGAGACACACACACACAGCTCAATAAACAGTAAAAAAGTTACATTTTGGTGCAGTAAAGGAGCAAATTAAAATTTAGATTGAGTGTGTACTGAATAGAAGTAGACCTTATTTATTCAAGTGTCTGCTGCCATTCAAATATGTTTAAATTGAAAAAAGAGATTTATAATAATGGTTGATTCTCGAGCAAAGTAAATGTGCAGTTTGGATCCTATTTTCCCCACAAGTGGAAATTCATTTCACAGCATGAAAATGAAGTAAGACAAAAAAAAGTGATGGTACTGTACTCGCAATACAGACTACAACAGTCATTAAAAATATAATTAAGAAATCTGTATTAGTGAATAGATTATTCGTGACAAAAATTGTTTGCAAAGTGGCGAAAAAAAACATGAAAAAGTCTGACGAATTAAGATTTTTTCATGTGTATTTTAAAGAGTCAGCTTTGTCACATAGAATCCACATTATACATCAATATATTGTTCCAGCTGCTTGATTCAGTTTTCAAATTTCACAGTATTTACAAAAAAAAAAACAAGTTGCTTTAGACTGAACCAGGATTTTTTTGTTTAGCAATGCACATCCTGAAAAGCTCCTGCTGATCTCGGATTGTCAAAACAATAATTAGTAACCACATTCAGTAGTTAAAATTAAGTAAATAAATTAGCAGTTGGGTGACTGCCTGTCTTTCAAGATGTCAGTGAACAGCCAGTCATCATCATGAGGCGGTGTTTGTATGGGACGGTCCTCAGGATTAAGAGGAGGAACAGAGAATGATTGAGCAACACCGTCAAATGGTGCGAAGTTTTGGGTATTTACCGACATACAAGGACTCACATCCCGATGGTGCTGGTACGTCTGCAGCTCTGACGTAACGTCATATTGGTAGCAGATGGATGTGCAGAACTGGTTTTGGATGATGTCTGTACTTTGGGGTGGCTTAAAGACGTTAAAATGCGTCTTTGCTGCATCTTCAGTTTGTCTTTGTGTACTCTGTATTTGGTTTATGGGCAGTCCCTGATCTCCAGGACAACTGTATGTATATTCATATCTGTATTCTGCACCACAGTGTGGATCCTCAAATCTGTCACTGCAGGTCCTGTCTGTGAAACTATCTGATTCATCTGCAAATCCAACGTCATCAGCAACTACGCTCTGCCCAGCATCACCTTGGCATTCACAGATACTTTCAAAATAAGCCTCTACATCCATGCAGCCTGCTAAGTCCTTACTGCTGACGCTGAAAAGATCCATAATATCTGCCCACTGACTCTCTGAAATGTCGGCGATGTTCCTCTGGGCCTGTGTACAGGTAGACATGTCTGTGAACATTTGGACCTGAGAGTCGCAAGAGTCAAGAGACAACACAGAGAGTCCTGGAGAGAGGACAGGGGAGATGTCCACATCTCTGCCTAACTGGATGACATCAGAGTCCATTTGAGTTGCATGTGAGTCTTCTGAGAGGTTGTTAGTTGACTTTATTGGACTTTCATCGTTGTAACCACAGAGAAAAAGCTCTGCACTGTGGTGATGGTCTACAGAGGAGCTCATGGAGGTTGATTCGACCAGTTTTTGATTTCCACTCTCTTTCTTCCGCTCCCTTTTGCTCTGGTTGCTCTTTACAATAGTGCAGGTGGCAGGCTGTGACTTAGGGTGTTGTCTCTGAAGATGCTCCAAGTCTGGATGCTTCTCTTCCCTGATTTCAGTTTCACGTGAGCTAATTGAGACATTAGTCTTAGACAAAGAGATGCCATTTGCACCTGTGTGACCAATGCATTTTGCTGGATCTTGTGGACAGCCATCTTGGAAAGAGCTCCCAGACTGGTCAAGTGTCTCTGGTTTCTGTGTTGGCACAGGGGAAAGTTGTTTTTCCTCCTCCTTAAAATATAGAGCTGATGCCAGCCGATGGTTAGCTGCTTCTATGTCTGCAAATTGTCTGTTGAAAGAGACAGATGGGAAGGATGAAATACTGACTAACAGTGGCTTCCAAATTCCTTAAGACATTGGTTCCCACCTTACTTATTTGTGTAATCTCAAAGAGCTACGTCAACATTTTGATAAAACTGCACATCCACTTTCTTACATAGATTTTGATAAAAAGATTGATATCACTCCGAAGCTAAATCCAGCAGCTAAGCGGTGAGAACAGAGGGAGCCTGACTGTCCTGCAGTTACAAAATCTGCCCACAGTTAACAAGTTATATTGTGTTTGTATAATTTATAAGCTAACCGCTAATGGCTGTATATTCATATTCATGATACAGACATGTGAGTATTGTCAATGTTCTCATCAAACTCTTGGCAAGGAAGTGACTAAGCATGTTTTCCAAAAACATTCAAAAATCTTTATAAAGAAATAACATTTGCTTGTGACCCATGATGAGAAGTGTTTTGAACAGAGGTCAAGAGCTTTCTTAATTATTGGATTTTCTTATTTTGATTATTAAAGGCAACAGGCACAGTTACAAATATATATTTCCATGTTCATATCCACTTTTATCAGTGCCTTCCTGGCGCTCCAACACACCTCTGAATCATGTTGTGCAGGAAGCGACGGTGGTTGACCTGCCGTTTGGACGGTCGGTTCTTCCGGGGCTTCTGAAGGGTCCTCATCATGTGACCTGCTGCTGAAGTGACAAAGGTGTAGAGGTCACGACCCCAGTGGACCCCTCGCTCCAACCCGGGCTCAAGAGTCACAGAGATGGATGGCCGCATGGCTGAAAGAGGGAAACTGGGAGTTAAGGGGAGAGAGAAGAGGAGAAAAGAAAGAAAAAGAGGAGAAAAGAAACATATCAGTAGCTGTCAGGTCACTGAAAAATATAATCAATGATTTGCACTGAGCATGGAGGAAAAATATTCAGCAATTATTATTTTCAAAGCTGTTAACATTGATAACGTTTATAATGCATTTCAGTCATCGACAGCAAACTCTGATGTAAATAAACCTATTAAAAAATGTAATTTGTTCTATATGAGGCTTTTTATTTGACTTCACACATTTACTCAAAAACAATTTTGAGGTACACTATTGTACTTAATGACATTTTTTACATTTAATTGAACAGCTGTACTGGTTACTTCATAGTCACTCTATAAAAAAAAAAAAAAGGATGAGCTTTCTGTCTAAAATACAATGCTGTGCTGAAAATTAATATGCACGTCTATAAACCAAACTGCAGCACAGTATATGAAGTAAAATATAATAATAATACATATACTGATAACATAACACTAACAGGAAACATTTTCTGCAAAGAAATTTTACTTTTGAGACTTTAAGCACAATTTACTGCAAATGAATTGAGAAGAAAATATGTTTTTTTATGGTAATGGAGTATTTTAACATTATGGTGTTGCTGCTTTTCTTAAAGATCCGAGTACTTCTTAAAGTGCTGCCACAAAAGATGACTGATAAATTCCACACAGTAACAGTTTATTATATCTAGTCTTTCCATTCCATTAAGCTGGACAGAATAAATAACATAAAGTATATTTACCTTATTCCTCCTCTGGCTGCTGTGTGTCTTCTTGTATCTTCCTGCAAAGTGCAGAGGACTGAGCTTGATGGAGGCGGGCTGCTTCAGTGAGAGAGCTGTGGTAATTTAATTGTTCCTAGATGTCTGTGCATGCAGTGTGGGCCTGTGTGCAGCAAATTGCGTCAAGCGACACGAGCACTCAATGCAAATACACAAACTCCCTTTTTTTCAGTATGAATGGAAAGCAACTTGACAAATGGATGGTGGGAGAGGAAGTGAGACACGATGAGAGGCTCTGAAAAGAAAAAGGCAATTATCTGAGAAGTCAACCGCTTGTGGAGGTGTGGGCACACGTCTCCATTGTGTTTCGCACCAAAGGCAGCTTGTTAAATACTGCGAGACACAAAGGCACCAGTTGAGGCCGTTAACAAACCCCTTAATTGATCCGCTTAAACTAGAGCCCTAATTATCACATTCTCAGAGAGAAAAACTAAGATTGTTGCTAGTGGCTTTAATTGACCTTTGCAATTCAATAGCACAGCTTCCAAGTACAGAATTTTGCATATCTATGGCAGCAGGGGGGTGAATGGGGCTTTCCTTTTCACAAAGATGAGAGAGAATAAAATCCAACAAGCTTTATGTGCATCTTTTGATTTTTGTTTTCACACTTTTAATGTTTCAACCTTTCGCATTTGATAATTTGTATTGTCTTATCCTAGCTGTCATTTAAGTCTGTTTTTTTTCTTATATCCCATATTGTGTTGAGATATGTAGATGTTTTCTGAGCTTTCTAATATTTGATGCTATAATGTTGGAGAATTTAAAATCTGAAACAGCAACATTTGGTTTATTCAGAAAGTCCAATCTGACTCTTTTTTTTTTTTTTTTAAATCTGGCCTCCTAAGTGTTCCCTGTGGGTGGATAAAAACATGGCTGTTTGTGGTAGCATATCCCATATTGTCATTTATGGTTCCATCTGTCCCAAAATATCTTTAATTTAGTACAGGAAACCAGAGGGAACTCTGCCTTCTGAGCTGTTTACTCTGAGTATATAAACTGTACATAAATTTTGACACTTTATCTTAAACACCTTTCTGACCTCTTTAATGCAACACGTAACTTTAAAAAAAAAGGAGAAGGCGTGTTATTTTCTTGACTCAAAGCAAGGAAGCACTGCTGCAGGAGTGGCATCTATTTATAGTGACACCACATGTGCCTCTGACCAGAGCGCTGCACAGCTAACTTACTGCTGCGGTCCCAACTTCAACACTTCACACAATGAGAAAAAACACCAGTAAGTATCAGTTTTCTGTGCTGCATACATATTATGAAAGGTTACTTAAGTTAGAAAGTATGAGAGTATAAATTATAAAATAATGTGTTCAATAGGCTCATCTGCTCTGCTTCCAGCCAGTTAGATCAGTCTTTATGTGCATGAATTGAGAGTATCTTAAAAAGATAACCTCTCAACTGTTCACTGCAGATTGCTGCTCAGTGCCGTTCTTCACATGTGGTGTTTTCTCAGATTCCTCTCAAGCAGGCTGATAAAGTTCTTATCGCATGTTCTTGGCAACAGTGGCAGAACTCTGACCTGGTGAGAAAAAGAAGTCCCTCACTTGTAGACTCATCTCAGCTCCTCCTCGTACAGCAGAACCAATCAGAAAGGAGCTTGTGTCTCTGCGGCTTTGCAAATTTAAGACAAGCGTGGGAGCAGCTGCACTGAAAGGTAGGTTCAGCGGCTTCTTTGATAAAAGCCACAACTTGCAGATGATTGGTTTAAGACAGTATTTTAAATACGACATATAAAAAATTATGTCGTTTGAATTCTTTGTATGATTATTAATTGTACCATTAGTTTTTCTTGATTTCCAGTTAGTTTTGATATTTATTTAAAAGCCATCTTCAAGTAAGCTCCCCCTTTATTAAGCTGTCATGACCAGTGGCCTTATTATGAACAAATTTAGCTTCAATCCTCTCTCTGATCAGATTTGCCACCATGAGCCGAGCCTGGGCTTTGTTCAAGGCTCATCCATACATCAGTAACGTCCTGGGATACACAACACTGTTCGCCTCCGCTGACCTCATACAGCAGAGAGTGCTGGGAGGAAAACACGCTGCAGGATTCACGTCGGAGGATCCAACTGGCATCAGCTGGTGTCAGACGGCTCGAGTGGCGACTGTCGGCTTCTGTTTCCATGCCAACTTCAACTACCATTGGCTCAGAGGGCTGGAGAGGATGCTGCCAGGAGGCGGAGTGAAGGCGGTGACAGGGAAAGTTGTGGTGGATCAGCTGATCGCAGCTCCTCTCACCATCAGCGCCTTTTATATTGGCAAGTTTGTAACACAGCTGATTGAAATTATTTGTTGTGCTTATTACTAATAACTACTGTGGGTCTTTTATTCCAACTGAGAAGAGCTAGTGTTACTTTCTTAAACCCTATTTTTCCAGCAATTCCAACATTTTATTATCAGTCATACAGTTGTGTGAAATTGTATGTTTGCCAGTAGACCAATTAACCTTTTTTAAATGATTGGCTGAAATTTTAGAGAAATTATTTCTACATTATGCAACCAAACAATAAAGTGTTATATAATAATAAAGTGTATTTTTACGCATTAGACAGAATTAAAAAACACTGGAACAAAAACTCTGGAATCTGAATTAAGATTTATAATAAATACTTGGCCACACAATATGTGTTTAATGATGTCTAATGATGAATCCAAGAGAAAATCAACAAAATATTTCAAACTTTTTAGGTTTAAGTTTGCTAGAAAACAAAGATGACCTGCTTGAAGATTGGAGACAGAAATTCTGGACGTCTTACAAGGTACACATTCAGTCAAAGGCTGCTCTTAATGGACTGTTATTTATCATTTATTTTAGTATTATTAAATGCCATTCAATAAATTAGTCTATCTGATTAACTAAATTTTCCTTCTCTCCCTCTCTTTAGACTGGAGTTGTATTTTGGTCAACAATGCAGGTGAGATATTTTTGTAATCATCCCTTGGCATCATCACTCAGACGGATTCAGAGTCATGTAGGCATCATTACATGCAAAGATGTTGGCTTCCTATTATTTATTTATTTTTCATCTCTTCCTCAATCTCAGGCAGTGAATTTTGCCCTGGTTCCACCTGTGGCACGAACAGCGTTTCTGGGATGCATCGCACTGACTTTCACTATCTACCTGTGTCACCTCAGACAACAAGGACACAAACACTAATAAACTTGAGTCCTCCGTGATGCCTTTTTGTTTACTGAATGACTGTGATTTAAATTTTAAAAGTGGTACCTTTGTTTGCAACTCACGTGAAAACACAAAAATACTGAATATAATGAAGATGAAGATAAGGCAAGAGTAGATTTTTGTTGTAGAGTCAAATTTACTAAAGAAAGATGGGAGGATTCCTGTGTAATATGTAAATATGATCACAATGATGCAACAGAGTCTTAGTTAAATCCTGCTGGTACTAACATAGGTGAAAACTTTTTTTCTGAGCACAAAAGCTGTTAAGGGTCCAGCGAGTAAAGTTTAGGGGGTTCTATTATCTAAAAAGGGATAAAACTGAATATAATATTTATAATTATGTTGTCATTAGTGTATAACCCCTGAAAGTAAGAACTGCTGATGTTACCATACATTTCTTTTAACAGTAAAGGTCGAGAAGATGAACTTTTCATTTGTTGTTTTTATTTTGACCATTGAAATATACAGTCACATAAATAGCCTCTTTTGTCATAAATACATCGTGAAGATTTTTTGGCACATCTTTTCAATTGTGGCAATATCAATCTGCATTTATATTTACATCCACAATTATTTGTGTGTTATAAGATGTCATGTACTTCAATAATATATATATATATAAAATTATTAGA
>JAPZDX010000024.1:15842402-15853094 GCA_029783625.1 Naso annulatus
TTGTCTGTTGTAAAAGGTGTCAACAATTTATGAATAAAGTGTGTGTGTGTATATATGTATGTGTGTGTAGATAGATAGATGGATAAATAGATAATTTTCCTCTATTGAAATTAATAGAAAAATTCTGAAATAAGATTTTTAGGTGCCAATGCAGGTTTTAAAACCTCCATAATCCAGTTCCATTTAGGTCAGCAAATTGCAAAATCTCAATCCGAGATTCAAATTATGAAAGAGAGACTGTTTCCCCAAATCCTGTAAGAAAAGCAAAAAAACAAAAAAACCCTTAATCGTCAAAGTACCAGCCAGATGTGGTCATTCTCACGCAACCTTTCATCCAAAATAATGTGGCGTCTCAGCAAGGCGGTTGAGGATGTGTGACTGTGAGTCATTATGTGCAAAGACGCACCTAAGGTCAAGGGGCACGATGGATCTCGTATTGCTTCACCCTGTAACCGTAATCTCTTTCTTATCGTCACAGTTCTCCTCTGTACTTGTTCTGCTTTAATAGGAAAAAGTGATGCTGAAACACTCACCTTTGTACCATGTAAATCGAGGTGAATTGGGGGCATAATTTAATCAGTTTATTTGTTGAGTGTGCTTCCCTTTTAATGTCAATTTAAATATTCAAATACTTAAGGTTAAGGTCCTACACATTGAAGTTCTGCTGTGGTTTTTTTTCCACTTCTGCAATTGACTGCTGTCCTCCTCTCCTGCTTTGTTGTCATTCAGGAACAGAGATCTTTGGGAGGGAACGTGAGGTTTGACTGAGGGACATTAACATGACATAAACTAAGGACCCTCCTGGAACTGTCTTCTTGTTTGTCTTTTGTTTTGTTTTGTTTTTTTTGTTCTTTTTTTGTGTGTGTGTATTTTGGAATTCACCTGTCTTATCTAGTGTTTACTTTCCTCTTTTCGAGAACGGATAATGAAGTAATGCAGTATTTGTTTGAATGAAACTTTAATGTATCACACTACTGTCTAGAGGTCTTGCCTTGTCACTCCTCTTGTCTGCCTCCTATGTATCACTGAGATTTAAGATAGCAATAGAGGTATCAAAGGTCTTGAAAGAGCACTTATCGTATCTTTATGGCATTAGTTACATTTCAGGCCAGCACTTACTAGGCAGCGTATTCTCCAGAATTCTTCACTTGTGCTTTAATTTAATCGTTGTAGCCTCCTTGTCTGAACAAGGTGTGTTGTCTTTTTCATACTTCTACATTTTTCAATGCAACTAAGATTCAGTTTTGTCCTCTTGTGTAATTATTTAAAGATTTATTGTTGATGTTGAGTAGCTGCTCTGCTGCCATGCGTTGTTATCACAATAGGCAGCTTTACGTTGTGATGTTAACTATTTTTTTACTAATGCAATCTTTGTGAAGAATACTTTTGTTTAAATGGACTGTTGTTTTTGAATATGTTGAAGTATTGCTGACTCACTTGTCCACCGGCAGTAAACTGTAAAAACTGACGGCTCTTCGGCTCAAACTGTGATGGGAGCTTTCTAACTGTGACACCGTGACTGGTCTTTAGTGGTTCCTATCTTCACTGGATAAATACTCTAAACTGAAGAACCTGTAAACTGGAAGTCAATTTTTCTTTTCAAATGAAAACATAATTCTGGAATGGACGGATGGGAACCGAAACACAGAGCTGATTTTTTTTTTTTTCGTGACTTTATCTCTCAAATTCAAGCACTAAAGGGGAAGAATGATTTGAGGAGATTTTAGGCATTAAGTTCTCAAACTGACTTTAAACTTCATTTTTGACTTTCCCTGCAAGTCTTGCTAGCTTGTAACTGTATAAGACATTTGTGAGAAAGACTTTTTTTTTCTTGTGAACCTCGTCCACATCACCAGGAAGGATGCGATCGCCAGAACCGTCTTCACCTTCCACAGCAGAAGCCCTCCTACATGGCCAGTTTGCCAGCTGGGGATCCGGCAGCAATAGCAACAATAACAGCTGCCCTAACAGCCCTGGTGGTCCAGGGGGAGTCTCCCCCGCTGCCTCCCCTTCTCCGACCTCGGCCTCCAACTATGCCTTGACCCTCACCCACACCCACATACATATCCAGCGTCTGTCACCACGGCCGGGTAAGGAAGCCCGTCTACTGCTGCCCTTATCAGAGCTTGTGGGGTGCAGCTGCCCTCGGGCCCCTGCACCCCCTCTCCTGGTGCTGTACTGGTACCCACCAGGCAAACGACGGAAAGGGGTGTCCCGGCGCAGGCAGGTGAGAGCCTACCTGGCTGAAAGCAGGGCTGAAGCTGAGAGGTGGTCAGCTGCTGTGCAGTGTCTACTCAGAGATGTGGTTGTCACCGCTGACACAGGTAGGAGGAAAAAGCTGTACACATTTTCTCACTATGAACTGTCCTTTAAAGTTATTGAATGCATTTCCCACTTTTATACCAGCTGCTTGTTTCGTTTCAAGCCAGTATGTTATGCTAACCCTTAAGCTCCAAGTATGATCTCTTTTTGTGAGGAATTTTGATCCAAAATACTGTATGAGAGTGTAATAGTGTGATATTTTGTGTATTAGTGTAATATTTTGTGTACCAAAAAGACAAAGTGGTTAGCTTACAGCAGATAATATTATTTACGTAGGCTGACCTTAAAGTTTGTCCGTATGAATAAGACATGAATTCCTTTTGTTTCCTACATGAACCCACACAATGCTGCCTCATGGTGCTTTGATTTATGCCTCCTTTGTAAATTGTAGCTATACTTAGCATAATGTCAGAGTGACATAATAACTTCTGCGCATATAGCCCACACATTTTGTCACAGAGGACACAAAGAGTTGGTTTGGCATTTTAGGGGTTATGTAGAAAAAAAAGTGACTAAGACTAATACACTGTAAGAGGCCAAGAGATTAATTATTCTGTATTGGATTTTTGTTGTTTGTTTTACATATTTACATTTTTATCTTGAATTTATTCTTCTAATACTTAACTCATTTTTCATGCACTTATCTGTTCTGCACACATGGTCTGTATCATACAGTGTCAAATGTAGGGACAACAGGGGTGGGGCTGCTGCTGCTTGCCACCTCCTTGCATGTGCCATTTCCCCCAGCCTATATAATCAAACAGATGGCAAGGCCCCCATTCTGTGATTGCTTTGTTATTTGTGTGTGTGTGTGTGTGTGTGTGTGTTTACCTTACTATTACCTCACACACTTAACCAGCGTCATCTCTTCCTGTCTCCATCCTCCCCTTTAAACTTGATCTTTAACCGTAAAATTCTTCAATTCTCCATCATTTGTTTTCTTTAGTCTTCACCTATCACACTACTGTCTGTTTCTGCCAACAGCGATAAAGCTGTCATTCGTTTTTAATTTTTTCCGAGTGCTCTGTTTGTTATTTCCCTGCTCTTGCCTCAGTCAAACTGTGTTGCAGTTCATGCTATTTTTCTGGGGTTTGCCAGCCTTCTGTTTGACCTCAAGTTTCTGATTCACTGCCTTCATTCTTTCTTGTCCTTTGTTTCAGTTCTCTTTCCTAATCAATCCATTTCTGAATGACTTGATTCTGTGAATTTTAATGCTTACGTCATAAGCATCACAGTTTACAGAATCGAGCCTTATGTACATCATAGCTGTGGTCAGTTGGTTTTCCTGTTTATTTGCTTTAGTCTAGTGTGTTGCATAATCCAGGATTATCAGAGAGTGTAGTCATGCCATGTCATGTCCTCACTGGTGCTAGTCTCCACCATTCTAAATCTTAAACTGATTTTCAGAAATTTTTTATTTACTCAAATCTTTACACCTGGGCTGATGAACGAGTGAAGGACAGAAGAAGACAAGTGTCCTAATTTTATTTTGTTTTTTGTTTTTTTTACCTCTGAGCCTGGATGTTACAGTTGATAAATCATTTGCCTCTTTGCAATACTGTGTGGTTTTTACCACCTTGATACGTTAAGTCCCATAGTCCGAATGCTATGAGTAAACGTGTCCTTTAGGATGTATCTGATTCTGAATTTAAATGATTAACAGCTTTTGAGTGACAGTGCTGTGCAGTGTGAAGTAGTTTCTGCGAGGTGAGATCAAAGAGGCTGAAATAGGTGAAAGCTCTCAAAGTCCAGGGTTGAGCAACACGGTGTAATGACGGCTCCCAGCTGGCTTGCTTTGAAAAAGCAATGAACCTCTAGTTTCTTTCTTTGTTCTGGACAAAAGCTCTGTGAGTTTTAACTTATTCATGCTCTCCCTTTTTTCTTTTTCATACAGAATTTTCAAGAAGTCTGCTACCTCGTCCCAGGCGACTACTGTTATTGGTCAATCCCTTCAGCGGGAGAGGCCAGGCGATGCAGTGGTGTCAGACCCACATTTTGCCAATGATCAGAGAGGCCAACATCAGCTATAACCTTATACAGACAGGTAATCCACCAAGTGAAAGGCAGCCTCATGAGACAGATAATACATTTACTTCAAACGTGTTTATAACAGGTGTTCAATTATTGAATGTGTTTTAGAGCGTCAGAACCATGCCCGAGAGCTTATCAAAGAGATATTGCTCACAGAGTGGGATGGCATCATCATTGTTTCTGGAGATGGCCTGCTGCATGAGGTGTGTGATACTTTTGTTTGGGAGCTAAGCATGGTGGACTTTAGCAGTATGCCGTAGGGGGAAATTATTTCACTGTGAAGATATTCATTGTGGGTTTCTTGTGCTACTTATGTGTGCGGCTTTAATAAAGTCCAGTGATGTGATTGTCTGAACTGTCTATGTTCCTGTAGGTAATTAATGGGCTGATGGAGCGTCCTGATTGGGAACAAGCAATAAAAACACCTGTTGGCATTCTGCCCTGTGGCTCTGGGAATGCACTGGCTGGCTCCATCAACCACAATGCTGGGTAAGCATGTTTCTGATTCATATATGTAAAGATAAGAACTGTGTGTCCTTTTCCATTGAATTGTTCTCATTCTCGTGGTACTTAGGATAATGTGAGACTAAAGTCTAATCAACATATCCCTTGTCTGCATTTTCTCCTTATCTTAGATTCGGTTTCTCGATTGTCTGTTCCGAAAGTCCATAGGTTGTAGGGCACCACTAGACATTTAATAATAGTTCATATCAGCTTTATAAGGATCTGCTCAGGTCAAACTCTGTCATATCACACATTTGAAGATGCTAACTTGCAAACAAGCTTTTTGCCTTTTGTGTTTCTGTTACCATTTTAATTAATTACTAATGAACTTATTTTTATTACCTAAATCAAACAAGCACAAATAGAGATTCAAAGACAGTGGCCATGTGGATTATTTTAATGACACAAAATCAGATCAACCTATTCCCAAGTCATCAGTTATTGTCTTATTTTTAAACAAAAGAGAATGATTTTGCTCTTTTGTTAAAAATAAGTCACAAGTTGTTGTCTTATTTTTAAACAAAAGAGCTCGATGTTGCTGTTTTTGTCATCGCCCGGTTATCTAGACTGCGATATCTCCAAATAGCAGAACAACTCTGTACTGACCTGTTGTCTGAACAGTTCCCCCGCTTATCTGCACTGACAGGAGGTGTGGTTGTGTTTTGTTATTTGTCCCTCAGGTATGACATGTGCCTTCGGGAGCCCCTCCTCTTGAACTGCTGCTTTTTGCTTTGTCGAGGTGGCGTCCTACCAATGGACGTGGTCTCCGTGACGACAAGCCCTCCTCCGTCCAACAACAGTCGTAGTGCAGCACCCAGGAGACTCTTTTCTTTCCTCTCTGTTGCCTGGGGCTTTGTGTCCGATGTGGACATTGAGAGTGAAAGGTGGGTGTAAAATTACTTACATTATATGAAATATCCGTTTTTCACTTTGGTTATCCAAGCTTAGCTATAATTCTCTTCTATGTCACATAGTTTAATCATAAAAGGAAACTTTACAGAAGATAGCTTCACTTGGAACCTTTCCTTATTCCAGGTATCGTGGCCTGGGCTCAGCTCGCTTCACTCTGGGCACCCTGGTGCGCATAGCTTCTCTCCGGTCCTACAAGGGTCGTCTGTCCTACCTGCCCCCCTCCATTAGCACTTCATCACCAGATGCTACACCTCCTCCGCCAAGGAGACCCCTCTCCCGCAGTATCACGGAAGGTCTGGAGGGCTTCTGCCGAATGCCCATCCATCGCACCTGCTCTGACATGGGAATAAGCGAACAGAGGAGCCTGCGTAAGGGTGAGGGAGAAAGGGAAAAAGAGGAGAGGCAGAGAGAGAGGGAGAGGAGAAGGGAGAGGGCTAGGGGAGGAGGAACAGGTGTGGTGAGGGCAAGCAGCCTGGCAGAAGACAGAGAGAGGGAACGGGAAGGAGAGGAGGAGATGGAGGCAGAAGATGAGAGGTCAGGGACATGTTCGGAGCGATCAGGGACGAGTTCAGAATCAAATGAAAGGGATGAATGCAGTATGGGAAGGGTAGAAAGATTGGCAGGAATCAAGGATGAAAGGGAAGATGAGGGAAGAGTGGAGCATGACTCCACTGAGATGGAGGAGAGGGATAGAGGGAAAGATGGGGAAGGCAGTGGCGGTTCTGTTGAGGGGGAGGGAGCATTGCATGCAACAGAGCTGGAAGAGAGTTGTGGGGTCGACATGGGACAAGAGGCAGATGGAGAGTCAGAGGGTGGGTTCACATATCAAGATAACATTCAGATAGCCAGAAATGCAGTAAGGAAGAATTCTGCCCCTTCGAGCCAGATAGCCAATGCTCTCTTCAACCAGCCTCTCAGTCAGGAGGCTAATGCAGACTCTGGCACCTCATATGGGGTAGAAGACATGGATCTGAATGGAACCTACTACCAGAAAGAACCCTACCAACTGGACATGGCTCGTGAGCGAGCTCTCACCATCTCCTCTCCCTTTCGTCACTCTCCCTTCTCCTACAAGCCCAAGACCCTGGACCAAAACCAAAACGCCTCCCGGCCAAGGCCTCTCTCCCTCCTCCAGCACTCCAACTCAAACTCCCTCCCCCCTAAATTCCCCTCCCTCTCCCTGTCTCTGTCTCCCACACCCCCATCCTCCCCCTCCTGTGCCTCCCCACATTCCTCATCGTATCTCGCCCCCCGTCCGAACACCCCAAGTTCCACCTCGCCCTCACCCTCTCTTCGCACACCGTCCTCATCTTTTAACTTTGACATTGCCGAGCCAGCAGGACCCCAAAAGAACCGTCCTTATTCACTGCCTTTAAATCTCCCCAAGGATGACTTGTTACCACCTCTTGACCAACCCCTTCCTACCAGAGACTGGGTGACTATCGAAGGGGACTTTGTCCTGGTCCTGGCTCTCTATCAGACTCATCTCGGGGCTGATCTTCATGCTGCACCCCAGGCCAGGTTTGACGATGGACTGATCCACCTCACCTTTGTGCGGGCAGGGATCTCCAGAGCCACTCTGCTGAGACTGTTCTTTGCCATGGAGAGAGGAACCCACCACTCTGTCAGCTCACCGTATGTGAGCCATGTATCCTGCAGGGCCTTCAGGCTGCAGCCGTTGTCTGCGCGGGGGACACTGACTGTGGACGGAGAACTGGTGCCGTATGGACCACTTCAAGCACAGGTCAGAAAAAGGGTCAAATTTACTGGAGGACTAGCTATGCTTATCATGAATTGGAGTAATCCAAGTACAGTAACTGTATGTGAATGAATAGGGTTTCATATATAAGTGAGGTGTTATGATTCCCTTAAGATCCTTCTACGCATGAAGCACCTGCTCATGTAACTGTAACATGCTTTGTAGGGCTTTGCAGATGACAGTACTTTTATAGTGATAAATCAAAATCATTAACTGTTAACTAACTAGAGTAAAAGAACCAGGTCCTCACTATATGGCCTATTAAAATATAGTTTTTTGCATTTATAGTGACCTGCATCTCAAGTCTCATCTTATTCATGTTCTCCAGAAAAGACTGTATGTTGTTGTATGTTGTTATGTTGTTCAAATGTTTTTAATTTTGTTTGGTCGTATGATAGCTAATGATAGGTAGAGCAGGTGCTTTTGTTAGTTTTTAATTACTTGTTGTTATCTTAAACATGGTTGATAAGGATACATTATTATTTTTTCCTAGCAAATTTGGACACGTATTATTTTTAGCAAATGTGTTGTAGGCCTCCACAGTACTGACTACTAATACTATGGACTTATGTTGATGAGTTACTGTTAGTTTTATCATGGGTAATATTTATTTATTTGTGTATTTTTTCACAGGTTCATCCCTCCATGGCTCGTCTCATCGTTGGTGACTCTGGAATAAAGATTACCAGATTCTAATCAGGGATTGGTTGAGCTGATTGACAGAAACAGCACTCTACTGAATTATATAATCTCTGTCATTTATACTCTGAAAGAGAGGGAGAGTATCTGAGAGACTTAAAATAGCCTGGATTGCAGAAACTGCTTTTCTGGGGTTTAATGAAGGGATAACCCACAGAGCCACGCATCATAGGAGCACGACTGCAGGGATAAATAGCATATTTGAAAATGGATGAAAAATGTGCCTCATTGCACAACTGTTGGATTACGCTCTGCGTACCCAGAGAGAAGCATGAAAACTGCACAACCTGGGATAATAAGAGGGAAGAACAATCAAATGTTTATGGAATTATTTTGTGCAGATAATGCATGTGTTGGATGTATACATAGTCGTATGCATGCAGAGAAGCACCACTTGATTGTTGCCTTTTAATGAGATGGAAAGAAATCAGATTAAATTAGAGAAAGTTACTCTGAAACATGAAATGCTATTAAACCACATTGAGATTGACTTGGGCCAAAGGCCCATAATAGTTGGTCCCAGCCCTCTATTTTCAACCCCACCCCACTGTCCAAATGTTTGAGTATAAAAACTTCCGTCCTTAAAAAAAAAAATGCCTTATCTGACACTGGACAGTACCTTTCCTTTCTTACTTACGTAAGAAGTCTTCATAATCTCTATCCACCTGTCAGACTCTGTCCACAACACAAATACTACGTACTGGTAGATCCACCGACCTACTGTTAGCTTTGAGCACGCTGCTCTCCGCTGTTTTGAACATCAGTGGAGAAAAATGTGAATAAATGTACACTTTAATGACCATTTTGTTCATGCAAGCGACTCGATGTAGAGCAGCGTGAGCTTTTCAGGGTCATTACATTTATAGGAGCAATGGAACCGTTGAACGGTGACCATGACTGACATTTTTACATAATCTGCTTGTTTATCTTAGCTAGTGGATGCACGATGATGATGTCAATGATTATCAGACTTTGCAACATCTTGAACATAAAAATGTCTGAACAAAGCAAGCTTCTTTG
This sequence comes from Naso annulatus, assembly GCA_029783625.1. Classification (NCBI taxonomy): domain Eukaryota; kingdom Metazoa; phylum Chordata; class Actinopteri; order Acanthuriformes; family Acanthuridae; genus Naso; species Naso annulatus. Next base: position 15,851,650 of record JAPZDX010000024.1, read on the forward strand.
TCAGTGGTTTTAGACTATTCATTATCAAGAAATGTTTCAGAATCACACACATTAGCCCACAGCATTGTTTTATGTCTAGAATATATCCCTATCTCTGAGTTAACATCTTTGGAAGCATAAAAGAAAATTTCATGCCTCTGTTAAATAGCAAGAAGTGCAGTGATTTTGCACAGTAATTGGAGCGGAATCCGCACAGTAAATCACATTACTAGAGTGCATTTTAATCAGATGTTTTGTTCTAGAAATGGATGCACTAGTATTAATAGCATAGTCCAGATACTATAATAAATGGTTCACATTACATTCCTAGCCTGAAATGAATTAAATGTCTCAATTTGAACACTCACATCTTTTTGACAGATAGGACTGACAGACTGTATAATCATTTAGACACTTAAAATTTTTGCTATTGTGACAAACAAGGGCACAACACTAAAATACAGCAGCTTTGTTGTTATTGTTGGGTCACATCCGACTCTTAATCAAAAAATAAATCAGGTGGAGTGAAAACCTGAGAATTTATCCAACAGCAGAATCTGAAGTTGTAACTGATAGGTTTTAAATTTGAAATAAATTGAGTACTTCCAAATGATGACCTGCACCTGTGAAATCAAACAGCAGACCTTGGACCCTGATGAAGAACAGCCTTGTTCTATAAATAATCTAGTGAAACCTGCTGATCGACTGTCTGGACAAAAGATAAATCATTAGCATGTGCTTATCTTATCAGTCAATAAGATCATGTGCCAATTGCTTGGTCACCATCAACATGTTGTATGTCTTTGTCATGCCTAGACAAATTAATGCCTTTGTATAATAAGCCTGTAAATTCTGGCTGTTGATCATGAACTGTTCAAACCTGACTGCAGAAAATGAAGTAAAACTCTTTGCTCACCAGGCTGTTAGTTTCTTCTTTTTTCGTCCTCTGAGCATACAATTCAACTAGTCTACCACAATTACACTGTAATTACCCACTTACAGTGAGTGAATACAACAATAGGCGTATAACATCACAAAATTTAGACATCTGTTTACACCGTGAAAGGTGTTTTTGCCCAAATTTTCACTCTTAATATTCAAGACATCAGTTATAACAGTACCAGTTCCTCAGTGTTTTACACTCTTTGCTCATGACTTAAACCATGGTGTCATAGATCAATCTGATATGTTAATATTGGGGTATAATCCTGCCATTGATAATGCCATCAAAATGTCATAGTGGACTGTCTGTAAAGAAAATGTAATTGCTTAAATTTTGAAACCAAAATCTTCTAAAACATAGTTAATATTTATGCATTATATGATTTTGAATAAATGTAATTTGGAAAGTTCAAATCTACTGTACTTTTGTCACCAGTGTTTCCATATCTATATCTATATCTATATCTGTATATCTATATCTATCTATCTATCTATCTATCTATCTATCTATCTATATATATATA